>JBBPMO010000964.1:0-13953 GCA_038090315.1 Xanthoconium stramineum
CGAGTGCGAACGAGAGCTTGACTAGCGAGTATATGATGGCTCGGATTCTGAGAGTGGTTGGTCGACGCAGTCAATGACGCTTCTGCGTTTTTGAGCTGATCTCGCTTCCACAAATCGAGTATAGCGTCGCCAATTTGAATGTCAGGTTCGCGGAGTGTAGGGTGTAAGAGAGGCAGAGGGGCTAATTCCCGGCTCTAGAAAGATGTTCAGAGACTATATAGCGCGACAAAACGCGGCGCTCACGTTGATGCCCGACAGACTATGGATGGTAATTTTCCCACCTCCACCGACGGCAAGAATCTGGTCGTCGGGAGAGAATGCGATGGAACATATGTATTCAGAGTGTTGGAGAGCGAGAATGAGTTGATTGTGCGTTGACGTGTCCCAAAAGGTGACGGTACGTTCAGCAAAAAATGCGATGAACTGCTCGTGCTTTGGTAGAGCGATGCACGAGTACTCGTCGGTATTGGGAACTGACCATTCCGAGACTTTGGTGCCAGTGGATGCGTCGAGTTCCTCAATTTTCTTGTTGGATGCGACAAGGAGGTGGTCATTGGACCAGAGGAGACCGGTGTTGAACCACGGGGTTACTGTTACTTTGATGTCGACGAGCAAGCGACCGTCGTTGCTGTCCCAGACTTGAATGGGTCCTTTCAAAGCGGCTGTCGCGATGGGATCTCCCTGCGGCGAGTATTTCGCTGCGATCACCCGAATTTGGTGAACGAGTGTTTGCATCTCTTTGCCAGTCGCAAGGTCCCAAACGACGGCTCTTTTCTCGCCCGTTCCGGCGACGAGTCGCGTCGAGTCCGGCGAGAAATCGATGCCGTAGACGTAGTCGCCCACCCAGTGCTTGATGACTTCTTCGTACGTCTCTGCATTCCACACAACCACTTCCCTGTTGGTCCCTGCAGCGATCCACTTGCTGTTCTTCGATGCAGCGAGAGAGCAGACCCTGCTATGCCAATGCGTTTCCATTCTTGCTACATGTTTCCCGTCCTCGACTCGCCACACCCGAACCTCCTCCTCATGGCCACTCACAAGGTACTTTCCGTTCGTTATAAACGTCAATACATTCGCATCCTCACCCGTGTCAATCACGGTAGGCGCGGAACGCTCTTGTCTAATGGTCAGCATTAACGCAGGTCCATCTCACCAGCACACACCATTCATCGTCGACGACGGAGCCATCAGTGACAGTGATCGTGAAGGTTGACAGACAACCTGTGGTCCGTGTATTTATCGTTTCTTATATGTACACGTTTCCCACCACTGATATGGATCATCAGTACACACGCTCAGTTACCTCGTGATTCTGGTACCTTTTCACTCAGTCCACCCTTGCAAAACACCGCGGCGCGGCAACATACTACAATCGCGAGGCCGACCGCCCGATGGGTGCAGGGTTCTAGCCAAGTGACTGAGATGCGCTTCTCCGCCGAGTGGAATTCGAAGCGACAACGACCCTGTTTCCCCTCGCGTCCGCCCACATTGCCTTCTCCAGCAGTCGCTTGTCCATCTTGTGTTACTTTCCATTCCCACATATCAATGGCTTCCATCTCAATACATTCGTCTCCCTACAGCTCCATTTGATGTATGTTTGCCCAGCCTCCGTGGACCGACCTGATGCTGACATGCACATCCTGTCGCTTGGTATAGGCACGCGGACTTGTCGATCTGATCAACTCATATGCAACCCATCCGAGCGTGCGCTCTTGCTTACCCATGTGCAACCACAGAAATGAAGAAGGCGGTCTATCTCTCCATATAGATTGCCTGTCTATCTACTCCATCGGTAGGTCGTCCCCTTGTTCTTTGAACATTGGCCTCATCGTCAGACAGACGCATACATCGCCCAAGTAGCTCGACTTGGTGCCAACTCAGAAGGGCTCCCACATCACGAACAACGCGTTGCAGGATGAATGGAACTCGCGGTTTGTTATCTCGATCTCATTACATACAGGTATGTGGCGCCGGTAAATTAGACAGTTACGCCCATCAACCCTTCCATTCTAGTCGAACAAGTAGAGGTGAAATCTTGGCGTATCATGTCATGCAAACACACCGTATTTATCACCATCGCCATCCGCGATAGGACATCCGACTAAGGATGAACGATATAGAGGGGCTTCGTCAAAAAAGTCACGTCTCATTTGATTTCCACCATCCCAAAGGTGCGAGTGTTGACACAGTAAATGTTGTGTAACCAACCCCGCACTTGAAGGCTTGTGCGCACGTCTCTGCATCCCACACAAATACTTTTCATTGTGTTCCCGCGGCTATCCACTTGCCATTCTTCGAAACAGCGAGAGAACCAGCTTTCACCCTTGCCACTTGTTTCCCGTCCTGGACTCGCTGCAACGGTGAGAGTCAACAGGCAGGTCGTGGTGCGTATCTTTTTCACATCTTATGTACGTTACTCATATTGATCGGTGCACACCCTCCATTGCCTCGCGTTCGTTCACACGTTCCGTACCTCCAGGGCACCGTGTCACCAAAACATGCCCATCGCCTGCACCGTGATACGTCGCGTATATGCCCGACGGATGCAAGCCAAACCACGGGTTTTGCGTCCAGGTCACTTGTCATCCAACCTAAAAGTATCGTCGACCTTTGACGCCCTTTTCTCGTGTTGCCCTTCTCAGCAGCTTTCTCTGCTCGTCCGTGCCACATCCCACCCGCTTCCTCACACAAAAGTCTCGGCCTCAACGCAGACGAGTCTCCCAGGTTCAACGTTCATCGCCCAACGAACGTATATATGTAACGTACATTTGGCGAACTACATATCTCACCTGGACTGACGCGTGCTTGCGGTCGTTCGTTATAGGTGCGCGCCCTACACACATGCCCGTCCGTACGCCGGGAGATCGCTAAAGGAGGTCGAAAGTGTACAGGAAAGGAGGAAGATGGATTGTCAGTACGTCTTCTAGCCCCGTCCCCACTTGCAAAAAGTTTACGTCAGCGAGGTCACAGTGATATATTGTGGCAAGTCAGTACCGCACGTCGTCGGCCTGAAACCTGTCAACAGTATGGTCAAAAGATACGTTTACTTAGTTGCAGAGACTTTCAGCGTAGACGATTCTTTGGCAATTTCCCCGATGGACCGCCCCAGATGCTTTCAAAAATCCATTGACACACCGCTTCTACTTTGCGTTTGTGAACTGCCGCTTGCGTTGTGTTTCAGGTTCAACTGTTCAGCATGACTGTACAAAGGATGCACGCAAATGTGACAAGCTACGAGACCTTGAAGAGCAGGGTTCACAAACATGGAGGCAGTACGCGTCTTACCTCGGTCGCAAGCTCGTACTCGTGGATCGATAAACTATCTTCTTGTTCTTTCTTCTGAGGCGTCCGACCGCTGACTCTAACGGACTGTTTTGGCAATCGCAACGAACTGGTCGCTCCTTCTGAACTGGATGACAAGATGGTATGCTCCTTGGATAAATCGAATACAGCAAGGTCCGAGACTCGGATGAGTGCGCTAGATTGTCAGCTACATCGAGTCCGTCTGGGGACGTACCACGAAACCAGCACGGGCCTTTTCGTGGCCCGTCGACGCAACGCTGCTGTGTCGAGGAGTGAGCTTGAATGTATTGGAAGGTCTGTGTGAGCAGTCCGACTGCCGCGCGTAACCGTTACAGCAAAAGGCAGAATACTGAGTGACTGCCACTCAGTATCACGGACGGTATATGTGCTAGTAACAGGGACCTAGGTAATCCAGCGTGCTTACAGTCTCCTTTGGTTTTTGTTAGATGTCACATGTGTAGGCTTGGACGTTGACACGATAAGCGTATGCAATGAACCTTTCCCAAGTACTACTTCGATCTTGAACTTTAACATGATCACGACCGACTTACAGCCTTTCAAAACACGAAATCCCTTGTTCCAGCGAGATCTGTTTCTTTTTTTTTGGACAAGCGCTGTTATTATGTAGCAACTGACAAGTCTAGTCCTGCAAAATACGCTAAGGCGGAGGTCACGGGGAGCTCCGGTCCGAGGAAAAATGCTCTTACCCACGCCCTACATTTGCAGGGGGTGTGGGGCTCCGTACACTCTCCGGTTTCCCCGGTCTCATCAGGGGGCCTAGGTAGATTGATACCCACTAAAAACCTCAAGGTCGGTATGCCAGTCAGGCGGCAGGGAGTTCTTATCACGTAGTACGGGGGTCCAGGTATGTAATACCCTGTTTCTGAATTGTGATTTTCTGTTACTTTTTGCCAGTCGGTGGTCGATGTCAAGTCGAGTCGTAATGAGGTGGAGCCATCTTGAGGTGATTGCGACAGTTGAGTGAGTCTTACCCGCTATTACCCGTTCGCATCGGAGGACCCAGATCAGGTGTGCAGACTCGGAGATGAGTATTCTTTTGAGGCGCGCGGCGCCCCGTTGTTGTGGCGTTGGGGGGGTCGTTGCATGTGGGTGTGGTGATATTCCCGCATCCCAGTATTGCACCATGGTGGGGTGGGAGGCTTCTCTGTGTTTCGAACTATCTTGCCGCACCGGAAGCGGGTTTCGAGGAATTTGAAGAGGCACGCCCCACGCTTTTCTCCCTCGCTCGAACATGTCGTGCATTCTCTGAAGCCTCCCTTGACCGTCTTGGGCACACGTTTGGCGGTCTCGAACCTCTCATTCAGTGTTATGCCACGGAATCAACTGAAGAAAGGGGAATTGGACTCCAACCATCGTGATCCGGAATTCTTCAGAGGATGGATTGGTAACTGATCGCTCCTCAGGCCTCTGCGCCAAACGTCTTGCAATCACGGCACGTGCAGTCGATATGTTTGATTTATGGCTGTCGAAACCTACGAAAGCCATCCCTATCCATTACATGCGTACTACGTACGCACGCAACGAGCGATTTTCCAGGCAAAGACGAAACAGAACAAGATATGCAGCGCCTTCGTCCTAGTTTTTTTTCAGCTCTTGTTTGACTCGCTCCCGGAGCAGAATGGCCAGTCTTACGGTTGTTCACTCGCGTTCTTCCAATCCATTTTCTCGCACCTCTACCCGGATCAGATCAGGTCCCACGTAAACGTGGTTCTTGGATCGGGGGATATTCGCTTATATGAGTGCCCGAGAAAACATGGTCTCGCAAGTCATAGCAGAACGTTCGAGTCCGCATTCGCTCTCCAAAATGGACGGTTTGCTATCGAGTGCATTGGAAGATCCTGTGTTTCCGTACCTTTCTGCCCCGCCGTGTGTATACGATTCCTGGAGATGAGGAGAGTCTAGATGAGGAGACCTATCTCGCGTCGACGACGGAGTGTGCGGGCCCCGTCCCGTGGTTTGACGATGTGGGCGGTAGATGATGGTGAGGTAGACAAGGTGACGTTGATGTTCAAAGCACTTGGTTAACAAGCGTGGTCGCCTGTGCCATACGTGCGCAATGTTTGCACCAAACAGACGATAAAATCGACCAGCCCCTCGGTGCAGAGGGTCACTGGGTCTCATAACAGAGTAGCAGTCCGATTACCATTGTAACAGTATGCAGAGGGGGAAGATTGTACGAGGTTGTGCTATGCCTTGTACAAATTGAACCTTGGTCCTTGGCAGGTCAGACCTTCTGGTAACACGTTCTACACAACCTTGAGAAAGCTAACAAAGTCTGAATCCACAACGTACCCCCATTTGTTGAAATGTCAGGGACCGAAAGAAAGTCGCTATGTGGGTCATATCAGGCTCCAGAAGTGTTTGAACGAGTAGACGGTACCAACCGATGAGCTCTCAGGCTGCGTTTTCAGCCCAGAGCCTATCTGCTCGGATGGACATAATGACCAATGCTGTGGATGTTCATTCGTAACTCTGCTTCAAACTCAAACCTGGCTCTTCTAGTGCTGACGTATGGCTCCGATGGTCCTCTTCTGCAACGGGCTGGTCGTGGATGCCATCGAATCCCATGCGACGGCAGAGAGTTAGGCCTGACACAAAGCTCGTCAGATGCGCACCTTTGCGATTGGTGTTACAGCGTAAACAGCAATTCACGCGTCCAATGGCTTCTCGATGGGCGGCTCCACTGGTGCGTCTTCCTAGGGAAGATGTCTGTCTCCATCATGCTGAGAAAATGACGAGAGCACGTCAGAGTGTTTTTCGGCACAGACAAGCAGAAGTGTAACTAGATGAGCTCTTCATTCAATTGCTCACGTTTTGCTTGATCGCGTATCAAATCTTTGGCACACTCAATAGCCACCCAGGAGTGTCGAGGTGGAATTCCTTAGATAGGACACGTAGTATAGATGTCTCCCAGACAGTAAGATGTACGCCGTGCTGCACGCTATCACAGAGAAGACTCAGAAATTAGAATGGGGTCGGCTTCAGTGACTTTCAACGGCAAATACATCCACGTACGTTGAGTTTTCCTAGTTTCGCTGACGGACCATCCTCAAATGTTTCAAAAAGCCATGCACATTTTGTACTTTCCGTTTGTGAGGTGCCATTTTCTTTTTTTCAGCATCTAGCGTACGTTTACAGACATAACAACATACAGTGTCGTCGGTTATTGTGCTGCTGTCGAGAGGAGTGTGAGATCATGGCTTGAGGTTGTTCTTTAGACTTCAAGTTGGACGATTGGTTGATACCCGTCGGAGCAGCAGAGTCGGACACCGAAAAGACAACCAAACGCGCTGCGGGCTGCCCAAACAAGCCGTTGCGGCAAGGAAGGTTGACATGACTTCTTCCAGTCCAATCGCTACCATCAAAACACGGAATCCCCTGTTTCAACATGATTTACTTCACTGTATATTGGACCATGTCGCTGGACTGACAGTGGTCCCACACCAACTCAGACAAGCACGCCCTGTACTCTTCTCCCTAGCCCGAACATGTCGTGCGCTCTCTGAACCCTCCCTCGATCGACTTTGGAGCAAGTTGGACTCACTCGAACCTCTTATCCGATGTTATGCGGCAGTGTTGGACAACGAAACCGCAAAAGTGCGTCTTGCTTAGTCTTCTCCCTCGATGTCTCACTCACCACACTGACAGACGCCACCCTCCTCAATGGAATGGGCTGTCATCCGTCGGTACTCGCATCGCATCCGGGAGCTCTACATTGGCTCATCCTACCGGTTCACCCTATTCTTTTTGCAAGCTACCAGCTTACACCCCTCTCTGCTCGTGCCAAACTTGAAGGCACTTTGGTGGAAACCATGCATCCTTCGACCTCAGCCAGGAACCTCCATCATATTCATCCAACGATTGCTAAGCCCCTCACTCATTTCCTTGAGCGTCAGCCTGAACGACGCGGACGATGCATTACGCTCATTTTTTGCCAACTACCCCTTCCTTTGCTTGAATTTGAAGTCCATTGCCGTCCATGTCGTTGATGGATGCGAGCAAGTGTCCCGCACGACTGTCAAGCTTCTTTCTCAAGCCATTACTCACCATGAGCATCTCGAACGCCTCTCTATGTCGTACACTCCCATTGATGACGTTGCTCTGTCCCACATTGCCATGTCCTCGAAACTCAAAACGCTGTCACTTGTGCTCCACCCTGACAAGTCAGATTTACATCGAGTTCGCATTCCTTCTGGCACTACACCACTTCGCAACGTTGAGGACCTGTCCCTGGAAGTGTGGGACCTTGACTTCGTCACGACTCTCCTACGAGCTGAGAATCAGATGTTCCGTTCTCTCGTGCTCTGCCACTACTCTCGACCCAGCACTGAAGCAGTGTTCAGGTTTTTCACTGCATTGGCGTCTCCTCCGCGCGCACGTTCCCTCCATGCATTTGTCTTCATGCCACATATCTATGCCTTTGAGGACTGTGTCGCTCCTGTGGAATTGGATGAGTTGATTGCACCTGATCTTCTCTCATATGACAAGCTTCGTCCTCTCTCTTCTTTCTGTCACCTTCGTGACCTGTGGGTTGATATCGGCCGCTGCATTTCTATCGGCGATGACGAGTTGGCATCCTTAGCGCACAACTGGTCCTTGCTCCGATCCCTGGATCTCAAATGCGAACAAGGTGTACAAGAATATCCTTGGCGAATGGCAAAGTACATCACCTTCAAAGGGCTCTTGTCGCTCCTTCAATGCTGTCCGGAGCTCCACCATCTTTCTTTACCCCTGGACGCAAGGGAGGTCCCGATTGACATAGGGGATGTTGTCCATAATCCTGCCCTTACGAGCATTCACTTCCCCGACTCTCCGATCAGCAATTCAGATTTGGTAACAGACGTCCTCACTCGACATTTTCCGTGTGTCACCAAAGTGGCTGCCTCGTTCTATACGCGGTCAGGGGAGGAAGACGCAGAACTGGAGCTATACACCTCCTTGTGGCATGGTGTTAACATGCACCTCCAGAACATACATTTCCCTGTTTAGGATGGGTAGACAATACATTGCATCATTTGTGTTGCATACATTTGCATGGAAATGGTTCCTGAGTTGTCCCTTCATGGATCAAGTCAGGATTGATTTTGTGTATGCTAGTCCCATTCATTCACTCCAGCATCCGCATAGGAACGTTGTGTGGTATCTGACTATTTACATGATTCCGGTTGTCCCGCATCTCGTCCATCAAGTGAAATTGCGAAGGCATGTCCAATTACAAAAGCCTATCATGCGAACGGTTTGCTTGTGTGTCAGACATTCGTGTGCCATTTGTTCAGCCTATAGATGTATAGAAGGGAATCTCAAATTTGATGTACACAATGCATATAACCCTTGCCAGTGGTAGGGGTCATCAAAAGCGTCATTCATTAAGAAACCGACATGGTGGAAGAAGAAAAGCAAGAAATATTGGAAGAGTGATGATGAATCTCGCATTGTTTAATGTTCGTTTGACTAAGAGAGCCGTGGAAGAGAAGCCGATCATCACTCCACAATGTACATATATATTACTGAGGAGAGTTGCGACGACTATCGTTGAATGTCCATTTCTGTTAGAACCCGCCCTTGAAGAATTTTGCCCATATGTGTGTACGGTGCGTGCAAACGGTAGCCCTCTGGTCCGAATGATAAGTAGCGCATTTACAACAGACAGTTGGGAGCGTGTTCATTGTCTTGGGAGTTTCCATGAATGTTGGACAGATTGCAACGTGCTCTGGGGATATTCCGCCGGGCTCCTGTAGACGGTATGCCGAAGAGACGACATAAATGGATGTAATAGTCATAGTCTCTGAGATACAGCTGCCCGGCAAAAATGTTCAGCTGGTCGGTTAGATTCCATGGTGGAGGGGAGGGGAGGGGTACAATAAAGTCATTGATCGATGGTGCCTGAGGTGGACTCAGGCTTGATTGTATTACAAAAGTCCGCACTCTCCAAGATGAATAAGCTCCAAATATCTGCATTGTAAGTAGCTGCAGAATTTTTCTGGAGAGACGTAAAAACTGGAATGAAAGCACTGCCAGAGTGTAATGGAGGGATGACTCATCCATATTAGCACAGGCGCATGGGACGTACACCGGAGTAGGTATGGGCTGATCTCAAAAGTACATACATACAGTCCCACTGAAGTCGCTAAATGTCTGCACCTGCGTCATGTGTCAACTTTGCCGCAAGTTCAGGTTTGACCGTGACCCTTTTCGCGCAGGCGCCAAACTTTGATGGGTCCCTCCTGGAATGAGCATGATATGTACTCCTTTGCCACGCCCTCGAGCCCTCTATAGTGACGAAAGGTCATGGCGAACATGAGGATTCCAATGCAGACCAGACGCCACGTACTTTGCTATGAAAGTCTCCACTTTGCGGTACGCGTCGAGGGCTATTTGTCGTAACGGCGCCAGTAACGGACCCGGAGTTCGTACACTGAATATGCGTTTCCCAGCATCTTGACACGTAATTCCACATTTCTCCCCGTGAAGGTGTGCTTTCTCCACTCCGAAGATGCTAAAAAAATGACGGGCGTGTTAGATCTGGCTGCGTTTAGACGCACAAAAGTTGAAGTGTGCTTGTACGAGTTCTTATCCAGTCGCCAGTGCCATAAACGCGTTGAAAACCTGGTTAGGTTCAGCTGTAGTGACTTCCAACAGCAGCGAAGGAAAACACAATGTAACTCAACAATGTACGAAATGTGAAGAGCTGTCGAACCTTCAAGCTTCAAGGGTCGCATAAAGTGGAACAGGAAGCGTCTCCCCTAGTAGGACGCACTTTTCCACCTTGGATAAAGGATCACCTTTTTCGTCTCAGGTTGCCGGCTTCCTTGTTTCTCTGTCCTTTCCCTTGACGTCCGTCCGTTGACTGCGACAGACAGGCTCAGCTAGGGCAATTGAGATAAACCGGACCCATCCTTACCAGTGTGAGCTCGACAACATGATGGTGTCCTCACTGGCCAAATCAAATACAAGAGCTATAAGTAAGGTGAATGAATGAGTTGAATACATCGAGCCCTCATGGTCCTGGTCCTTCTTCGTCGACGGTTGAACTTCCAAGTGTTGTCGCAAGGCGTAAACTTGTGGGTTTGTCAAAGGTTTCCTTTGGTGGACAAGAAGCAGCGTCGGATGTTGTTGACCGGGACCTTTCGGAATTACTTCAACCTTGTTGAACTTGACCTTGAGCTTGAAGCCGAACATGGCACTCTCCAACATAACCAGCACCGACTCCTTACCGACTATAAAGACGCGAAACCCCTTGTTTCAACAAGACTTATTTTTCTGCGTTTTGGACTGCCTTGCTGCAAAGGAAGCAGATCTCGAACTGTTCAAAGAGGCACGCCCCGCGCTGTTCTCCCTCGCTCGGACGTGCCGTGTGTTTTCCGAACCCTCTCTCGATCGTCTTTGGTACAAGTTGCACTCGCTAGACCCTCTGGTTCGATGTTATGCGACATTAGGCGAAGAAGGGGTGGAGGTACGTTGGTTTTTCTCGGTTGGTAACATTGCTCACTTCGTTGACAAATGCCACCACTCCCGACTGGATGGGCCATAATTCAACGATATTCGCATCGCGTCAGGGAGCTCAGCATCTTGCCATTCTCCCAGTTTACTCCCCTCTTTCTGCAGGCCACCAGCTTACACCCTTCTCAGCTCCTGCCAAACTTGAAGGCGCTAGAATGGAGTCCTGAATGCGATCACCCATGTCTCCCCATCATATTTATCAGACAGTTGCTAGGTCCATCACTCGTTTCCCTGAGCGTCAACTTGGACGATCTGGACGATGTGACGTCACGATCATTTCTTGCCAACTATCCCTCCTTCTGCCCGAATTTGAAGACTATTCTCATTCAAAATGGCGAACACGTACGATCATCTCAAAAGACCACCGAACTTGTTTCTCAGTCTCTCATTCGCTTCGAGGATCTTCAATCCTTCCACATTCACATCCCCATCAATGATGTTGCTCTGATACATGTTGTCATGTCCCCGAAACTAAAGAAGTTGTCATTGATACTCCATCCCGACATCTCAAATTTGCACCGAGTTCTCATTCCATCAGACACGATTCCATTTCGCAACGCTGAACATGTGTCGCTCGAAGTGTGGGATATCCATTTCGTCACAACCCTCTTGCGGACCCGGGAGCAGATGTTTCATGCTTTCATACTTCGCCACAACTCTCGACCTACCATCGAAGTAGCGTCGGCCTTGGTTACCGCACTTGTGTCTCCTCCGCGTTCACGTTCCCTCCGATCAATCCGTTTCACGCCTGGTCACCTTGACGAGAAGCGTGTCACCTCTGTGGAGTTGGACGAGTTTACCATGCGCAATCAACTCTCATATGACGGCCTTCGTCCCCTTTCTTCTCTACGTCAACTTCGCCAACTGGACCTCGACCTCGGCCTATGTTTTTCCCTCGACGATGATGAGTTGGTATCCTTGACGCGCAACTGGCCCTTGCTCGAAGACCTCCGTCTAACCTGTGAGCAACCAATACATGGACATCCGTGGCGATCAGCAAAGTATGTCACTTTCAAAGGACTCTTGTCGCTCCTCCAATGTTGTCCGGAACTCCGCCAGCTTTCTCTACCTGTGGACGCAAGGGTTGTCCCGATTGACACGGGGGACATTATCTGTAATCCAGCCCTTACATATATTCACTTCCATGAATCCCCGATCAGCAAGTTGGATCCGGTAATAGATTTCTTCGCTCGACATTTTCCGTCCGTCACCAAAGTGCGTGCTTTGTTCGGCGCGATGTCCGGAGAATGGGACAGAGAAGTGGAGTGGTATTAACTCTTGTGGGTGGGGGTTAATGCGCGCCTCCAGGGGGTCTATCTCACTATTCCAGACGAGTATCCCAGCTTGGGTGAATGATTTTGTGGTTTTACCGTTTGTGATTCTTTCGAGGACGTACCATGATTCCATGAAACCGGTCTCGTTTACTGTGTGACTTTGAACCTTGTTCAACTGCCGTTAGTATTGTTCAGCAAATCCCGCTCGTGGATGGTGAAGGACAGTGTACCTGTGCTGCACAGAGGTGAAAACGCGAAAAGGTTTGGTGGCCCGTGGGAGCATACCTGAAAAGGCTCACTACTGGCTTCGGGTGAGACGAAGCTTCCTTCTGCGCACCCGCCATCTTCACTCTTGCCAACTCCCCAGATGTTGTGGCTGGGAGCTCCCTAAACAGCACTGGAGGGATGTCGGTCGGGGTAGCGGTCAAGCTCCCTGACGAGCTTTCGCAGGCTCGAAACCGCTCCTCCCGACTCTCTATCCCCCTCTCGGAGGAAAGCACCTGACGGATGCGGCAAGGGGACTCAATGGCCCAGGCGTCCTCTCTCACACGCTAACTATAATCTCGCTACCTAGCTTACTAACTTTCAAGACACAAAACCCCCTGTTTCAACAAGATTTGTTTCTTTGCACCTTGGACTCTCTTCTTCATCTGAAGCGGTTCCGAGGTAGTTCAAACAGGATCGCCCCGTACTTTCATCCCTGCCCCAAATATGTCGCCCATTCCCTGAACCATGCCTCGACCGTCTTTGGTACGAGTTGGATTCGCTCGACCCCCTCATTCGATGTTTTATGACGGTACCGGATCAAAAAGGGCGAAGGTGCTTTCCATAGGTTAGACCTCCTCCATTGATATATTTGCTCACTTTGTTGGCAGACACCACCATCCCCGTCCGAATGGGCTACCATTCATCGGTATTCGCATTGCATCAGGGAGCTTAGCATCACCTCGTTCTCCCGATCTACCCTCTTCTTTTTGCCAGTTTCCAGGAGATGTAGGAGTCTGCAATACAGCGCACACTTGAACATTGATATTCTTTCCAGGCCCAATGAGCTCGAGATGCTTGTAGTAGGTTTTGTACGACGCTAGACCATGCTGGATGTCACAGACCTCAAACGTACATGTCATATTGTTCTGACATGCTCTCATTTAAGGTCGTCTGCCTGTTGCAATCCAAGCCTAAGTTCAAGCCACCTAACAGCGCGACAGTTCACCTAGCATTTGCATTGGACTTCTCTTGTCCACTTGGAGCCGACGAAGTTGTAGCACTGCCAGCCGCCTCGCCATCCTCTGTCGCTCCCCCAGCTGCGAAAATAGTCGGTGCCGGTGGGGAATCCCCTTCTCTTGTGGATGCCTGCGCAGGGTTCAACTCCAAATAATCGATTCTACGAAGCATAAAGGTTGTCACCAGCATGAGATGCGGTCAGTACTATGACCGACGACTTGAGTAGCGTGTAAAATGCCACTCCAAACAGCAGGCCCAGAAATGGACCAACTCAACACTGAAACCAGAGGTCGACCAATAGCCCATGGGATTTCGCAATAACGAGGTGCTCCTCGTCAATACACACGATTTATGTCGTCACTGACGATTTACGTAGGTCGAATATATCTGGGTTAGTGGGTGAGGGTTTATTCAGGTAATACGTTCTTGACAAGACTCCAGAGAAAATCTTGGAGAGGTTTGTGGTTTGTCATCGAGGAGCCAAATGGATGGCAAACCTGAGCTGCAACGACAGCAAAAGAAGTGAGTTCGTACAAGGAAGGCTAGGGTAGTACACGGTAGCCTAACAACGGGTCCTGACCAGACGTTTAAACGACGTAAAGTAGCTTTCGCCAACAAGCCTCTCAGACTG
>JBBPMO010000965.1:0-13937 GCA_038090315.1 Xanthoconium stramineum
AAACGCCGGGTGATACACCGCCCTGCAGGATAGATCAGTTGGCGACCTAGCAGCTAGGTCAAGAGACCCACATTCTCCTTCTTGTCCGCGTCCGTTGATGTGTCTGAATAGGACGAGCCATCATGTGGCTGGACTCCTAGCACAGCGGTCCCTTCTTGCCCTTGCTCTTGCGTGAGGTTGGGTGACGGTATGTCGTTCTGCGGGATAAGTCAGTCGGTGGTCTAGCAGCTAGGCCACGGAACCCACAATCTTGGCCGCGTGCATGTAAGATGAGGTGTCTCCACTCGGTGGGTGGGCTGTTGATCCATGGGTCTCCCCTTGCTCTTGCTCCGCTGTGGAGTCGGAGGGCGAAACACTGGGTGATGGTAGGCCGTCCTAGAGGATAGGTGAGTTGACGTTCTAGCAGCTAGGTCACGAAACCCCACATTCTCCTTGTCCACGTTCACTGATGTAGGTGAAAGGGACGACTCATCCTGTGCCTGGACTCCTGGTACAGGCTCCTCTTGCTCTTGTTCCTGTGTGGCGTCGGGGTGAGAAGGGTCGGGTGTCGGCACGCTGTCCTGGAGGATAGATCAGTTGACGATGGAGTAGCTACTAGTAGGTCACGAAGCCTACGATCAAGGATCCAGATGGCAGCATCGCAGCTTCATGGGATTGCTCCTCTCCCGTGTCCGACCTGCTAATCATCAGTGGTTGGACCTGTAAAGCAAGCGGTTGATGTGTGCAACATGGGACTTACCCGGAGTGCGGCAACCTCCATAATCGCCTCCATAGTGAAACGAACGTTGTTCGCCTCAACATAGTGGTCACATGATCCGGTCCTTCTTCTCCTGTGCCCGATCTGCTGCTTGTCACTGCTTAGGCTGGCTGTTGAGATATGCAGCGAGGGACGTACCCAGAGCGCATTGAAGTCCATATTTGCCTACACAGTAAGCCAAACCTCGTCGACAGCGACGTTGATCCACGCTGCGGTTGCTCTTCTGCTGTGTTTGATCTACTGGGCATTATTGCTGAAGGGGGTGCTGAAAGTGCAGAAAGGGCGCACTTCAAGCGCTTTCATATAAGCTTGTAGTCCCTGTGTGCACAGCAGTCACCACAGCAAATTGATATAGGCCTCGAGAACACAATGGATCCTCGACACGTGTATGTAACGGCATAATGTCTGTTTGTGTGGTTCCGACGTGGATACCGCAAGGACTCACGCGCACGAGCAGTGCAAGGCCAACTAACGCAGAGCTACGAGCCTGAGTCCAAACCATGCAACGGATGGCACAATTATAGTACGGGTTTCCGAACTCACTAACTTCATCGTCAACTTGAAGTCCAATGGAGATCTTCCACGTTGACTCTGCGTCTCTCAATCTTCACAAGGGTCGTGACCATCCGTTTTCTCCATGTGTCGTCACAGGACTGCGTGGTTCTCATTTCGGGCTGTGCAATGCAGGAATAAAGTTCGGAACGCGACGAAAGGGAGGATACTACGCACACTCAGCGCTCTTAGGATCCGTGGGAAGGCCGGTAATGAAGATACAATCTTTCCGCCCACCTCGTCCCCAGAACAGTCCCACACGAGTTCAAGCAAGGCTACTCATGCATGCCCAGATTTCATGTACCTACCGTCCTGTTTCAGAAGTACACTCCAAAGACGCTCGCGCCTTTCGATGACAGGGACGGTGGACGGATTTTGCTCGCAATAATGTTCGGCGTCACCGCAGGGCACGGGTTTTATAGACCTGGTGCGCACGCATTAGAATTTTTTCTGGAGTTGAAGTTGACGTCGTGGCCAAGGGGGTATGTATGGCAACTTTGAGGACTGGGACGCCTCTCAGGGCATGGCTAAGCAGCCTTTTGATCTGGGTATGTTCTGAATCCTACTCGGTGCATTGCATCTCACAGCTTCTCTCACCGAAACGTTGACCCCGATCGATCAACCTCTGGACACGCTGGAGAACCTCCGCTCAGATGAAATGTACGTGTATTCATTAAACACGTACACATGTTCTGACCCATGTTCCTCAGCGAAAACATGAAAGATGGGTCAGGTGAATGTGGGTCTATGTGGGTTCCACGCTACTCAATATATTCATCGTCCCGATGGCTGGATTGAACATTTTTCGAGTAAGTACGTGACTTGTGGCAAATTGGTGGAGAACGACGCTATATATGCTTCTTGTGCGCACACCTCCAACTTCGTATCGCGTCGCGGTAGACGTGTCGTGTATCGTATCAATTTTCCTGTGAACATGATAAACATTTGACGTGCATCTCGACTTGTATGCGAACGTGGACTATGAACATATCGACCACGGACGTGCCGTAAATCAATCTTGTCCTCGCAAGTGCAGCTCATCTCCGCCTTCGTGAGATTAACATCTGACGCGTCTCTACCATGGACGATGACGAGGACTTCTTCACAAGACTCGGCGGTCGCGACAACAACACCTTCCAGAACCGACTCCGGAACGTACCACACGATAATGACGACGTCCCAATGGCTGCACCACCCCCGTTCGAGGAAGACGAGAAAGAGACACCGCTCCAGCAGCTCATCCGACACTGGATGAACGAGCGGCACGCACCAGATGTTCTCCCCGTCGCGGAGGACGTGCTCTCTGGACTTCTCGATCATATACGGCGTCAGGTAGGTGAGATGCTCTGTTTCGTCATCGTCTTCGTCGAATGTGGTTTATGACATGGGGCCTTTGCAGTCTGATATCGTCCAGTTGTTGCGGTCCGATCCCTCGTCTTCCGAGGAAGAACACCTTCGGATTATGCTCGCTCAGACTGAGGTCGAGCAGGTCAAGTTTGTCGTCCAGGGTAGGGCTGTTCAAGGTGAGCAGCTTTGTGTTGCTGCCATGTCATGTCGTTCGTCCAGCGAACAACAACAACTACCTACTACTGCTATGTGCTACAGATCGAAAAGTTTGCTCGATATATCATGACCAATCCAGAAGTTCAACAATGTCTCTCGGAGAACGAAGTAGGCCATGTTCGCAAGTGACAATCGTCCTTCCCTTTGTATGAAGCCAGCTGACCCTTACATTCAGGTTCGCGAGGTTGACTGACCAGCATTTCTTTGTGTCGGTTCTCCAGATTTGCAAGAGAATCAGCAGACGTTGAATGACAGGGCGCCTTTTCTTCCACCGATGAGTGTCGCGACGGATATAGAATATTTCTAACGGGAACTTGCAGTCGCCGAGCCTGATAAAAGTCATGCCGTCTTCGTCCATGCTCGTCAGAGATGTCCGCCAATGAGATTACCCGTTTCTTCGCTCCACCGTACTCAACAGATAGTTGACTCTAGTTAGTGGTTCTACCCTGACCATGCCAAAAGGACGCATCTCTTTAACGCCTTACTCAGTTGTCCAGCAGCTGGTTATGAGAGACGAAGTCAAGCTGGTTTAATTAATCTACACGTAGCTTTAGCAGCACGAGGCTGGCTCCAATATACCTTTTCGTTCAGACTACCATCACCTCGGAACGTAAGGCGAATCCTCTCGCCAGTCTGCATCCTGATCTCGATGACTCGATTCCGCACAACCGTCCCTATCGTCGTCCTCGTCCATCGCAGTCTCTCCCTCCGGTTCTGACTTTGCCCCTGCTGGGGCCTCTTCCCCCGCGCCATCCACATCGACATCAACCTTTCTTTTCCGTCGCTTCTTTTGCTCCCCAGCAGCAGGCGCAGTGCCGTTCCTCTTCGCCTTGTTCCGCTTGCGCTTCGAGTTCTCCGCAGCTTCTGCTTCAAGGTCAATAGTCCCACCCGCCGATGGATCCGGCACAGATTCCACGATCTCCTTCAAAAAGTCCAGCATCTCCGTCGTTTCGATCGCATGTTTCCTAGAGGACACGCGTCCACGAGAGGGGGGGAAAGCAAATAGGACAAGTGCCACGTACAGATGATACGCCTCGACTTTTTTCGCGCCCCGTTCGAGCGTGACCTTGCTTGCCTCCTCCACGATCGAGGCGAGGAACAGTTCGAGGGCTTTTGCTGCGGCGCGTGTGCATGGGGAGTGAGAGGGGGGGGTGAGGAGTGGGGGGCATTCATGGCGTGCGAAGGGCGTAAGAAAGGAAGGGCGTACATATCACGACTGGCGTTGCCTGCGCGACCTTGCCCACCTCTTCGTCCTTTTGCATGATTTTCTTTATTCGCGCCTACGTCCGCGTTATGTTCAATGAATTCGACATGCTGGCTGATCAGGTGGCAGAAGCGAAGGCCTCACCACTGGGAATTTGGTTTGCTTGTTCTTCGTTTTCATGGCTGGTTGGAGTCTGGTCGGGTCGAAGTTGGAGACGGCGGTTTATGTTGGCCCCGGACATACCCAGCAAGACTCAATCTCATCAGTCACGTGACCACACAGCATCCTACTGAGTACACATCCTTTGATTACTGTAACACAAGTACTAGTGCAATAGACCTGCACAAATGAACTAATGGGACAGCCTTGGGGAGATACCCCACTTTGATAAACCACATGATCAATATACACCCTCATCTGACTGTCTGGCGGCAATACCGCCCGCTGGTGGGTGGTAATGATGGCATACCGGCTTCGAAAGGGATAGCAGCATATAGCTAAGTGTGTCCCCTGAAGCGCCATCAGCCGACAAGACACCCATTTCGTCTGCATCACGGTAAATTTCATCTATGTATTCGGCAGCACCAGAAAGGTGAGCAACCTTGCAGCAAGTAGCGTGCAGGGCAAGCAGTTCGGGAGCAGGAACTGGAAGATTTTCGGGATTCGAGGTTGAGAAGGTGACAAATTGACGCATGTTGGGAAATCTCGGACCGAACCACTTGACTTCGTAATGATTCTCCTCTCCGGACTGTAGTGAAACGGTACTCGATGAGTATATGGAAATCAGGGGGCAATACCAAAACTCGCCGTGGCTTCGAAGTACAATTGCAGTCGATCAAATGCGTCGTGCACATCGGATTGCAAAGACATGACATTGGTCAGGGAATGAACCTTCTCCCCATTGAATTTGTCAATGTTATAATGGAACCGCTTGAGAACGGCCAGTATCGAAGCGGAATAATCAAGCTAGGCATCTAGACGTGAATTGCTTATTATAATGTGAGCACTTGCGGCCACACACCTTGGAATTCTCCTCAGACTTAGGGACCACATTAAAGAACGTAGCCTCTGGAATAATATGGGCACACTGTGTATTGACTGCGATAGTGCTCGACCAATCGAGATCGCCGACGATTTCCTGGGGGGCTTGACGGTCGATAATACCTGTTACGACACATCTCCAATTGTCTCGAATGAGAGCCTAGGCAAGGCGGGCAGTGAGAGGGTAGACGAGAAATGAGGTTGCAGTCCTTTACTGACGTGAACTTTGGCATCCTTGTGATTCCTGGGAGCCTGAGTAATGTTGACCTTCATCTCTTCTTTCACGGCCTCAAAGGAGGGCCTTGAGGAATGTTCACTGGATTTCGGCGTTCGGCCTTTGTGCTTCTTGACTGAACAAGGGAAGGTAGATTGGCATGCAGGGAGTAGAAGAGGCAAATGGATTCACAAGGCAAGATGACGTTACGTTCAAAGAATGCACCGACATCAGTGAGGTCGCTACTCTCGTTGCGCGAGTGTATGCACTTGGCGACTTCAGAGCGAACGGCCCGATTAGGTGCATGGAGCAACAAGAAGCCTAGAATTCTGACAAAGCGCAAGTTGTTCTTGAACGCGGCGAGCTCCTGTTCGTATTCGAGACAAACGTTGTATGCGCTGAGGTACTTGGGATCCTCGTCGGCGATGCGTTGCACTTGGGGAGAGGAGACATCTGGAAGTGGAGTAGGCATAGCACTATGCGAGCAAATGATCTGAGGCTCAGGCGTCCAATGGAACTCAAGTTGTCTAACTACGAGACGAAACAAATGTACTCCGTGATTAGGTAATCAGATGGCACCATTTTCTAACTCCAACACTCCCCTCAAACGGGAGTAGGCCTACTATTGTGAAAAGAAAAAGAAGTGATCAAAGGAGTGAGATTCCCAAATAAGTGGTCCATTAAACAAGTGCCCAGAATGAGTGAGTAGTGGGCGAAAGTAGAGCGCTGGGGCAGTTACCCGGTTTGGTAAGTCGCGGCCTGCTCGTTCTTGCTCCTGCGCGCGCCGCCCTCAATCGGCTCTAGCACCGTCGTGCTTGCGTATCGCGCCTCGGGAATGCTCCACCATTATCTCCATACCATATATAACGTATCCGAGTGCTTCGATGCGCCCGATACAGCCTTGACGCGGCCGTATGAGCTGGTACGTCGCTACCAGCCCGGCTACGAGTCCATGTGAATCTCCCAAAAACGACCATGGTAAAATGTGGCACTGAATTAGAACTCTCAAAGGTAAGACTTGATATCCCACTTGTCCAAAGCATATCACTCATGGCGCAGCCTGAGTTGACTGAGCAGAAGTGGCGGCGACGGGCGCGAGTTTTTTCTCCCTATCAAAAAACAGTGACGAAGGTGGACGCAAGGATGCACAATCGCGACGTACGGGTTTATATTACCGAGCATCTCTTCGAGTCTCCGTCTCAGATCTCCTACTCTGTCACCAAGATGGTTCTCAGGGGTACTGTAATCATGTGCGTGGTCTATCTGAAAGGCTCTGCATTCCCGCAAAAACTGTTCAAGGTCCTTTACCCGCGCGACGGATACCTCGGGTTCTCCGGAACCACGTGCACGCGCGAGGTAAGAAGCAATCAGCGTCGAGAAGCCGCCTGCAACGAAATTCACCGCATGGGTTATGTACAGGAATTCTGGTTCTTACGTACTTACCCAAAATTGCCGTTGAAACTTGTGCCTTTTTCGAGGACGTTCGGGAGTGGAGAATTCCGGCAGATTCCGGCAGATTCCGGCGGAGTCCTGAGGATTCCTGCGGATTCCTGCTAGAGCCATCGTGATAACAAGCTATGCAATCTGAGAGCCAGTTCACCACCCCTGCCAGGACGGGCTACAACGAACAAGAGTTGATGCAAGAAGTGCAAACCATACAACGAGAACTATAGGGAGATGACTCAAGGCCAACACTGGCGGTAGGGTATACCACGGGTGTACGGGTATGGTCCTGCTGACCCGCGCTCATACCCGTACCCGCGGCACGGGTTTGCAAACCCGCCACTCCCTCCCTCCCTCTCCACATGCGACGACAACGACACAATGATGACGGCGCTGTGCCCACGCCTCGTCCTCACCCACTCTCACATGCGATGACGACGACAAGGCGACGACAGCGCCTCGCCTATCCCTCGTCCTCACCCAACCGGACCTCCCTCTCTCACATGCAACAATAACGACGCGACGGCGACGACAGCGCCTCGCCCACGCCTCGTCCCCACCCTCCTCCTTCACATGCGACGACGACGACGATAATAACAACTACAACGGACGACGCGCCTTCACCCTCTTCCTCGTCCCGACAACGACACGTCCCCTCCTCTCTCCCTCTCCCTCGTCCTCTCCCACCTCGCGACGATGACGTGGCGATGCGCCCCGACGACGCGACAACGACGACGACACGACGACGACGACGACACGCCCCCCTCTCTTCCTCTCCCTCGTCTTCTCCCAGCTCACGACGATGACGTGGCAACGCCCGCGACGCGACGACATCGCCGCTCCCTCCGTCTCCCTCGTCCCAATGACGACGATGACGGTGCCCACCTCAGGCGACGACCGGCAACGCGCCATCGCTGTCTCCCTCCGTCTCCCTCCCTCCGTCTCCCTCATCCCGACGACGATGACGCCCAACCCCCGCCATCAGGCGACGACTGCGACGACAACGCCCCTGCACGTCCTTGTCCTCGTCCTCGTCCTCCCCCATACACAACGACCATGATCACCACGACCACGACGCCCCTACGCATCCCATGCCCACCCTGAGAGGTACAGAAGCAACGGTACAACGCACACCATCGTGCGCGTTGTGCCGTTGCTTGTGTAGCCCTCACCCTTGGCCCTCCCTCCCTGCTCGTACCCCATGAGTATACCCTAGCCAGAGCGCATTGGAACCATGCCACTCCAGACAACATCCTTGAACAGCGTCCATGCACCCGCAACGTCATCATGCATCAAATGATAAGCTGCCGCAAGAGACTGTGTCAGTGCGGGGGGTAAATATGTGGGCGGTACATTGCGATCGTGCGTGGATGGGAGTGTAAGGGTGATTTCATCCTTGAGGGCACATGCGATGTTCATAAAGTGGAAAAGTTGCTGGAGGGAAGACTGGTCGAGGGGTTGAGGGCATTTCAGTAGATGGTGGAGGATCTTGTTCATTGGGTTGAGTAGCTAGGGATGAGTGAGAACTACGCACAACGGTAATATATGGGTGTACTAGTGCAGTAGGCGATGCGATGCGATCAGACTGGGCTGAGTCGATCCGCAGGAATCCTCAGGACTCCGCCGGAATCTGCCGGAATCTGCCGGAAATCTCAATTCCTGAACATTTTGCCTTTTTCGACCCAATTTAGCCTAGTGGATTTTTCAAAATAGCACGAAGATAAAGCCTACCTGCCTGCCGGTGGTCAGAGCGGCTGCAAGCCCCGTCGTCAAAGCTCCCAAGAGAACCTGCAGGCCAATGGCGATGTTAAGCGCGTAACCCGTGTAGAACGCTGAATTTGAAGCATACAACCTGCCATCAGTATTGCGAAGAAGGTTGGACAATCTCCCTGGACTCACCTCTCTTGGCGTACTTGTCCCTTTCCACGATGGCTTGGTCCATCGTCGGTTGAAGCCGTTCGCCTACGGTACGGAGCGCCTGGAGCGATGCACGAAGTAAGCAAGTCTCCCGGATAACCAAAAAAACAATACCCACATTCGGTTTTTCTTCCACGGGGACTATCCAATCGATACCAGATGCGTTTCGATTGGGGAGTCCAGTGTGTGACGTCAAAGTTTGGCGGCGGGAGGATAGGCGCACGTGTCCATCACGGTTGCGGGCAGATGGAGGAGAGGCAAGATCGGTGGTGTTCTCGTTGGAACGGGATTGCGCGGGATGGCCCTCAGACGTTGGGTGGAGAAGGTTTGTAGACGAAGACGCGGACCGCGTGTATCGTCCAGCAACCCCGTTACTCTCGGCGGAGTCAGGGAAGAGGACTTGGATAGGTTCGGGTTGTGGGGCTGGGCCCTCGATGGTCTGGGACTGAGCTGCATGGGCCTGCGATGTTTGCTCGTGGTCCATATACCGAGGTGGAAATACTGAGACGGCTGGGGATGAAAATGAACGCGCACATTGCGCATGGCGTCTTCAAGGAGCTGCTTTTAAGCCCTGATAAGCAGAATGCCGTTACCCGGAGCCCCGAGGTTGTTCGGTCCAGCATGAGAACGAGGTCAATAGGCACCGTAAACACGAGCGTGATCATATGGACGACTTTGAATTAGGAACTGCCTTTTAGTCATATCATAGCCAATGTGCATGAGATGATTGAAATGGACAACGTTACCGAGTCCGTTTTTGGATGTGCTCTCCTAACCTCCTTCCGGCCCCCGGGGAATAAAAACTCAGTTACCCTCTCTACTCTTTCCCATCGCAATGGCTTCCGACCACCCAGACGAGACCCGTCTTCTCCTCCACGACCAAGGCACGGCAAAGCCCGCGCCCACTCCCATCCCAAAGGCTCAGCTTGCAACCCTCTGTACCCTTAGGATCGTAGAACCGATCGCATCCACACAGCTCTTTCCATACGTGAATGAGTTCATCAGCGAGCTCCACCTCACCGACGACCCCTCCCGCATCGGCTTTTACAGCGGGCTTGTTGTGCGTTGCATTCCCACCTCTGCACCCCTCACTTCTCCCTCACCTCTTTCAGGAAAGCGCATTTTCTGTCGCCCAACTTACTTCCATATACCACTGGGCTCGTCTATCTGGTCCGCTTACTTTTTTCCCTCCCGCTCTCCATGCGCTCACTCTGCCCTAAGACGTCATCGGACGTCGTCCCATCATCCTCGTGGGTATCTTTGGCATCGCGGCCACTACAGTGATGTTCGGATTGTCAAAATCACTCACAACGATCCTCATCACCCGGTTCATAGGTCAGGCCCTGATCTTGCTTTCATTTTACCCTCGTTGATACTTTCACAGGGGGACTGTTCTCTGGGAACCTCGCCGTCATCCACTCAGTGTTGGGCGAAATGACGGACCCTAGTAACCAAGCCTCTGCCCTTTCGGTCTTCGGTATCACCTACCCCCTGGGTGCCATCATTGGGTCCGTTCACTGATCTCTCTCGAATTTACTCTTCTTATCTTCTATGAAACCTAGCCCACTGATCGGTGGCTCGTTCTCAAAACCTGCCGACAGATACCCGCTATTATTTAACAGCAGGTTTTGGAAGGAATACCCATACTTTCTTCCATGCCTCGTAGCCGCCGCTATTGCCATCATCGGTGTTGCCCTTGGCTACGCCTTCTTAGATGAGGTAACATATAGTATCTTCAGCGTCGTTGTCCATTATCCAGCTGACCATCTACATCACACAGACCCTTCCCAGCAAACGTAAACAGTGCGATGATAGACGGTCTTCTGTGCCATATGGTGTACAGGATGCGAATTTGTCCCCTCCAGTGACCCAGGACCAACCTATGGAGCTGAGACGACTGTTATCTCTGCCGATCATTCGGGCATTGGCCATGTCTGGCTCCACTCTAGGCTTCCTCGGATCCGCATTTGATGTTGTGTTCGTCTTGTTTTGTTATTCTCCTGTTCACACTGGCGGGCTATCCTTCTCCGTGAGTTAGCTCCGCTCAGCTCTCCAGAGGCTTGACTTGTTTCATTAGGCATCACAAATTGGTTATTCACTAGCAGGCTCTGGCACGATATCCGCTGTGTTTCAGATCACCATGATGCCTTATCTATTGCGCACGTTTGATTGTGCAAAGATGTATAACTTCTGTATGGGGTTATGGCCATATACTTATGCCATACTTCCTATCTTGAACGTCATCGCACGCAGCGGTGTCGATGAAGCAACTGGCCATCTGGACACGTATCACACTGCTATTGTTTGGACTGGCATTGCGATCGTGCTCACGCTTTCGAGGATCAGTTTTCTGGCGTACGGGTAAGTTGCTTCTCGTGTGTTCTCGAATTCGGCGGTTCATTTTAAAATAGGCTGAGCCTGATCCTCATCAAAGAAAATGTCCCTTCGCCAGCATCCTTAGGCCAATCAAATGGTATCGTTCAGTTCGCCATGTCCTTTGCGCGGTCGTTCGCCCCATTCTTAGTCAGGTAAAAGTTGTCACTCTCTAACATGTCTCGCACATGCTTATTCCTCATGTGCAGCTCCTTGTTTGCCTTGTCCACCGATAACAACCTTCTCGGAGGATATTCTTGGGCTGTCGTCATGGTTTCCCTTTCGTGCTTTAGCACAACCATATCTCGCCAAATCTCGCTCCATAGCAAGAGAACTGTCTCTTAGAGACCTTGCTCGTGCGTGTTTATTTCCACGCCATCTCATGGACGACTCTTAATTTTTGACTCTTTTGCATCGTTTACCTTGCATCTTCACTGACGTCACTATATACAGCAGGTAGATCACACAGAATCAAACAGAAGTGTACGCTAACCTCACTTGATTGTCCATTCACTTCGCTCATTAAACACTCAATCGCAGAGTCAAACACTGTTGCTGATTAGAGATCGTTGCTTATTACACTAGGATAACATTGTGTGTTGTCCATCCGTGAGTCCATGGGGATCTCTCGAGGGGACGACTATGTAACGACGCGGCGCAGAATTGAAAGTAGAACAAACCGAGTCAAAAGTAAAGACTTTATGGACATTACCCCCATCCCACTTGTCCAAGATGGGGGGCGACAAATTATGGGACAGCCTTGGCCTCCTGAGATGTAATTCCAACAGGCGAGAGCTTCCTCTCCCTGTAAACGATCATCAGTAACGACGGCAAGATGAAACAATACGTAATTACAGCATACCCGTTTGCGTTACCGAGCAATTCTTCGAATCTACGCCTTAGATCCTCCACTCTTTCATCGAGACGGTTTTGGGGGGTACTGTATTCATGAGCGTGATCGATCTGAAAGGCTCTGCATTCTCGCAAAAACTGTTCAAGATCCTTGACTCGCGTGATGGATAACTCGGGCTCTCCGGAACCACGTGCACGGGCGAGGTAAGAAGCAACCAATGTCGCAAGACCACCTATAACGAAATTCAACACAAGGACCACAGGAATTTCGGTTGTCCCTTACCCAAAAGTGCCGTTGAAACTTGTGCCTATGTTTGCCCCCATTTAGTCTAGTGGATTTTTCAAAATAGAGCGTGGATAAAGCTTACCTGCCTGCCCGTCTTCAGAGCGGCCGCAAGCCCCGTCGTCAAAGCGCCCAAGAGAACCTGCATGCCAATGGCGATGTTAAGCGCGTAGCCCGTGTACAACGCTGAATGTGACGCATACAGCCTGCAATCAACATCGAAAGCAAGGCGAGACAATCCCCCTGGACTAACCTTTCTTAGCGTACTTGTCCCTTTCAGCCACGGCATTATCGAGCGTCGGTTGGAGCCGCTCGCCTACCGTGCGGCGCACCTTGCGTGATGGCACAATAGGTCTCTCGTATCCACAGAGACACAAAAATGGTGCTTACCTGTCCTTTTTCCTCCACGGGGACTATCCAATCGAGCCCAGACGCGTTTCGATGGAGTAAGTGTGATGCTGCAGTTTGGAGGCGGGAGGAGACGCGGACGTGTCCATCGCGGCTGCGGGCGGGTGGAGGGGGGGCGGGGACGCGTTCGAAATCAGCGTACGGGCCTTCGGGAGCGCGGGGGGGTGTGGGGCGGGCCTCCGTCGGTGCATGGAGGAGGTTCGTGGACGACGACTGGGACCCCGTATCGCGTGCGGCGCCAGCGTTACTCTCCCCCGAGTCGGGAGAGACGCCTTGGGTATGTTCGGGTTGAGGCGCTGGGGCCGAGATGATGGGGGTCCGCGCTGTGGGGTCCATGTCTCGGGATGGAGATGGGAGGACAGTAGGGGGTGAAAATCAACGTGTACTTTGCATATGGCTAGCTCAGGGTGCTGCCTTTATGATTAACGGATCCCCAGAACCCCGAAGTTGTTCGGTTCAACATGAGAATGTCCGCACAGGGCCGGTATCGAATAGCCCCCGCAGAGCCATCGAAGTGATGACCACATGCGGACATTACGAGGGTATGCCATTATGTAATTGCACTATTCCTTTTTTTGAAGTGCCAGCGAATGGCCCATGTATCATTTCACCGGCTTTGCAAGTACCCGGAGAAGATATGAATATGATGGTACTCGCTCGCCTCATGAGCATTATTTGCCATGTGTGCTCAGAACCTTCGTAGCAGTTTTACGATTCGTTTTGCACAGGACACGCGTAACACCAACTGGCAAGCCGAGGGAAGCACGCAAAACGCTGTTGATCAGGCTGAACAGTTGGTCAACAGCTGTACTTTTCAATCATACAGTACATTTTGCACATTCAGAAAGTGATTACAAAACTTTGTTCAACGGTTCATATTTGCTTCATGCATGAAGCGGCCCTGAACGTTTGAACTTGCAAGCGTTATCGGACAGGGTCTGTGGAGCCATACAAAAACGGTAAGCCTGGACATTCAGATATGCGTAGGTAATATCGAGGCCCTTCGGGCAGACCTGAACCCTACAGCACGAAGTGAGAGTGTAACAAAATCATTGCACATCTACTTAGTGCAGCCCCTCCGCACGTCGCTGCCATCCTCGCGCCATTCCGTTACCTGAAAAGGCAACCAGTTGATTACAAACCTTCGGCCAATCGAAATGTGCACAGCATGTTTGTTTTTCGAGATAAAGTCTCTCTTGGACCACTCGTAAATGCCGCCTGCCGGCGGCGGAAACCTTGCTTGTAGATGGGGAGAGGCTTGCATTCACGAACGGAGAACACAACTGTCCATTGGTTCAAATAGGTATATGATACACAACACAACTGCTAT
>JBBPMO010000966.1:0-13923 GCA_038090315.1 Xanthoconium stramineum
ATGAAAGAATGGAACATACCTCAGCGGTCGTCACAAAGAGTGAGAGAACGCTGAGGAAAAGAGAGAGAACCGACGACGAGCGATCTAATCCGTCCGTGCTTATGTAACTTGTTGTATCGTATGTGGATGAGAGACGAAGTGGAACAGTGCAATGTGCTAACAAATACTAGGTCATGTCAGTAAGGTAGATATACAATAAGTAGCTGTGGCTTACCTCCAGTCGACGTGGTACGAGACTGGAGGAAAGCACGCGGCGAGCGCAACGCGCAAGCAAACAGCAATGTCCATATAAGGAAATGTATCTAGTACCACTACGCTATGTCTACGGCCTGTTCTCCAACATGTATAAGGGATCAAGGCCAGTGTCATGGGTCCGGAGGTAAAACCGACTGTTCACCCAACGTCCCGTTTGTGTAAGCTGGAGCGGGAACGGCTGGCAGGAATTCACGGCTGATGTACGCATTGATGATCAGATGACGTCACCTCAAGGAACGTCAGTCTTCACCAGTCCATCGATGTAGCACCGCCATCCCCAATCTCCCTTAGGCAGCCCTTTATGTAGGAAGACACCTATCGGTCGAAGCAACAACCGAAGAATCAGAGAAGTAGCGTGGACGGCGAGTCCCTATCTTCAAACGTAATTTCATGTCAACTTGCCCATCGCCATACTATTCCATTCATCCAAATCGATCACGCTCTGACACAAGGGTCACGAAACTCTGTTACGATATCCTACATATATCCGATCTTTTTTCGTGTTTTCTTTTGTTTTTTTCTCTCCTTCCACCGATGAGTCACTGATACTTGTCTGGCCTCTGGGTAACGAGCTGGGCGAGGCCGTGATTAACCTTGGCGCCGCTCGAAGAACCACTTTGTGTTGTCCTGCCCAGTCGGGTGAAGGAGTTTGACCTATGATGAACCAGTGTGAGAAGTGTTCGTCCAGCGTGGCAAAATGCAAATGATTACATTCTCGTAGAGGCGAGGAGAAGGAAGGACCCAAACGAAGCTAGCATCCGGGGATTGTATGCTGTGAAAAGCTCTGTGTCAGCAAGGATAAGCAAGGAAATCGACCCAAAGCTGACGCGAATTTGCCACCATCAACTTTGACGATGGTCCAGAGCGTGGGTCTAGGGGAGCCTTCGAGTAAAGCACCCTATCAAGTCGTGATCAATTCCCAGTCGTGACACCGACATCATCCTATCCGAACACGCAGGTGCACGTACCTGAAACTGCTCTGCGTTTGCGAAGGTTCCAGTGCTCACATTCTGAATAGTGGCTTGGTTTCCACCGTTTCCATGGTTCGTGATTCGCCACTACTGGAGAAGTGAGTAACGTCCACCACTACACATAACCACAAACCTGGTCGTGCTTATTGGAGGGACGTTCTTTGGTTCCAACGATTTGTCCAAACGGGATACCCTCGAAGAGGTCAGCATCCAAATCGGTGAACAAGCCGTTGCGGATTTTGTATACACCGTTAGGGATGAGAGGAGTGGGGGCCATTGCGATTAGAATGTGAGAGTGCACTGAATGTCCGAGTCGATGCGCATCCAAGCTCAAAGGTCGGGTATTTATACGTTTGCGAAGCTAGTCTCCTGACCAATTTGGAAGCTGGGTGTGAAGAAACCCTGGGGGCAGTCCAAGACGTGAAGCGAACAACACTTGCCTTCAACCGGAAGGGGAAGTGCTCGCAGCGGGATCTGGAGCTATGCATCATTACCTGAGCATAGCTGGCCACGATGATCCGCTGCATACGAGATGCTTGAAGCGGGTTTCCAGACCCAAAACCAGACTAACATCGGGAGTTTGGGGGTTCTCTTCGTCAGCCAAGGGGATACTTTCGGCAGAGTGCACTTGTGAAACGAGGGAGTCCTCTCGTCACTGGAAGTTCATTGACGATGAAATTAACCTGGTAAATGCTGCCGATGCTACACGTCGTAAGGGTATGGAGCCTGGTGTGCTGGTCGCGACGCTACAGGCTTGTGTCTGGCAAGACGATGGTTCAATGTTCATGTCACATGGCTATGTATCAACAGTCAACCGTGGAGAATCCCCAATGATGGTACAGTACCTACGAGAAGTCTTTGTTGTTCTTCACCCTTGACAGTTCCCCTGCCTCGGAGACTATACTCTGCAACCGAAAGATGCGGCTCTGGGTGGATGGAGCGCCCCGGCTAAGGCATTGGACAACTTCCGTCAGAAGAAAAATAACAGCGGTGGGAGCTGAATAGATTATTTGGTAGTACCTATTCATTTATGTAATCATTAGAATCTAGAAGACTAGGACGCACTAGATCAGATCAGAAAGGTGGCATAATTGGTCTAGCGCCAGCGCCCGTTACTACATAGACGTAGCTGGTTCTGTTTGTAGTTCGTAGACTCTTCGGCACAACAAGTTTGGTCACTTACTACTTCGATGAGTTGCTCCGCTCTGTCTCCGTCGCGAAGTTAGAGATATGCAAAAGCTACTGTTGTGTGTGTGTCCTTACTTCGCTTGTTTGAACGTGTGGACACGGCAGTCCCAGGCCGGCAGGATAGACACAGTACTGAGTCTACTGACGGTTATGCTAGTGTTGTTGGCAGCGCGGCTTATCGAAATCAATTCTCGGGACATGCTAGATCAGGACACCCCTAGCCGTGTCTGCGTTTATTGGATCTGCCCACGGTCAAGTTTATGTAGTACCCCCGTTCATTTCGGTTCATCGGGCGCGCAATGCGGCATACTGCGGAGTTGGATATGTCATGCTCTGCACTTCAGGACGTGAGGCCGAATAGCACCTGCGTTCAATTGGCAGGTGTTCTCCGGGTCAGTGTTGCTGTTGACCGAACCAGCCCCAAGAATTAACTGCTGGTGCCAATCTTGTTCCTAAATGCCCCTACAGGTGTGGAAAGGTTCCAGAGTCATGTCCGTTACTGTGGTAAGCGTAGCCTTCTTAGTTGACTTCTGGAATATCGAAATTCCCCTGGTTGGTGACGACTACAAGGGAGAAATTCCGTCAGTGTACTTGAGCGCAAGGGTTTTCGTTACTTGGACCGCGTTGAAAAGGAAATTCCCGCTATGGTTACACAGTCCAGGTGGGAGCTAGAGCGGTCGTGCTCGAATTGACATGTGAAGGTGGGCGGATTTGCATTTGCACTCGAATGAACACGGTGGAGCTGGAAAGCGAGCACTGGGGCTCGAGAACGGATGGTGGGGGCGGAAAACGAGCAGTTGCGCTCGGATGAACATAGTGGGGCCAGGGAACGAGTGCTAGTGCTTGCGTTCGCGCTCGAACTAAGATGGTCGATGTGGGAGAAGAGCAACCGAACTTGAATAGACACGATCGAGATGAGAAGCGAGTGCTTGGGCTCGAATCGACATGGTGGAAGTATTCAACTCCCGCCACAGCCACACTACTTCGCCACTTCTGACTTGTCCATGTCTTGCTGCTGCTTACAAAGCACAAGCGCAGCGTGATTCAAATCGATAGCCCTCGTTTATGCCCTTATTGAGGTGATCCCGAAAGTGGGTTGAACGTCTTACCCCGCGGGGTTGGCAGTCCCTTTGAATGATAACACATCGCATACAGATCAGGGACACGCTCCGTGCGACCTTCAAGACAGACCTCACCCGCTCACTCGCATGGCGCAAACACCAACTCTACCAAATCGCCCTGTTGGCACAAAACGAAGTCGATGCAGTCTGTGACGCATTCGCCAAGGACCAAGAGTGGAAGTGCTCATGGCCAAAGTTGGCCCCGTCGTTGAGCATGCACTCAAGAATGCCGAGCAGTTGGATACATGGGTGACTCCCGAGTGTTCCGAAGTACCGGATTGGTAAAAGGGATGGTAACCGACATATCGAGTCCTGCTCCACAATGTGCCTTTGGTTTTTCCATTTTCTCCTCCGGAAACTTCGGCCATCTCACATTTGTCTGAACTCCATATAGCCTCCTCCAAGCTCCCAAGGGAACCGTGCTCATTATTTCGTGCGTCGTCTGATATTCGCCATCGGAGTGGTACAACTCATGGTGACCTGGGCAATATACCATGGGGTTATCCCTTTATCCTTACGTTTCAGTCCCTCATAGGAGCTATTGCAGCCGGCTGCTGCGGACTAATCAAACCTTCGGAAGCTGCACCACACCTTTCCCAGCTCATCGCGGGCCCGCCTACCAGGTCGTAAACGGTCTTGTTCAGGAGGCGACCAAAGTCCTCGAACTCCAATGGGACCACTTTCTATACGGGGAGTAGCCGGGTTACTCGTGTCATCGCTTCCGGAGCTGCGAAATATCTCACTCCGCTTTCACTCGAGCTCTATGGGAAGAGTCCTGTGTTCGTGGACTCCACCTATGATATGGATTTGGCGGCTAAGCGAATTCTGCGGGGAGAATGTAACAGCGCCGGACAGGTGAGACCCCCGTGCTGACATTGTCTATCTTGGTATATTTTAATGGCCATCATATGTGGCATTTGATTCATTAGATCTGTGTCTCACTGGATTACATTCTGGTGTTTTCGGCGAGACAAGACGAATGACCAGGGCCCCAAGAAGGCATACAAATCATTCTTCCCAAATGGCGCACTTGGTGATTCACATTACGGAAGCATCGTGAATAAATTTCACTTCAACCAGATAGGCTCTACTCGGTCGTACGAAGGGCGAGAAAGTACCTGCTGTCTTTGAAGACGCCGCGAAGAAGCGGATCGAGCCTATTGTCATCAAGAACGTCAATAATGGCGATTCTCTGCTGGAGGAATATGTAGAAATGCAGTCTGAACGACTTTGCGGTACTCACCTTGGAGTTTCAATGTTCACGAAGAGCCCTTGGTTCCTCTCCTGCAAACCATCCCTGTCCATGGCTTGGATGAAGCACTTAGCTTTATTAATGGGATCAGACTGACTAGCAGAAGGACATCAACCTCTTGTGCTGTATGCTTTCACGGAAGACCCCGTTGTAACACAGAGCCGTGGGTTCTTATCGTCTGTTTGCATGTTCTGTCTCACGGGTCACTTCATACTTGGTTATTGACGAGGCTCAGAGCGGCGGAGTCGTCCTTAACGATACAATCAACAGCTGAGCGGTATGTCATCACCTGATCCTTTGTTACTGGCGTGGTATGACGTCATGGTTACAATGTCACTCACTGCGGATTACGATTTTGGTCGTCTTTTGCAGTAAATGAACTGCCATTCGCCGGAGTTGTGGTGGTTCCGAGTTGAAACGTTGAACGTTGAACCCTCACGCTCGGCCACAAAGACTGTAACCGAATAGAAAAGAGGTGGAGCTCCACCTGACAAAGCGACGGGGTGCCAGACTGTACATCGGCATGGGTCATCTGCCGCATCGCTCCACATGCCGTGCCCCCTGGTATTTAAGCGCCTCTCGTCTGGCTCGTAACGCAGCTTGTTCGACGACTCCCCTTCCCCATCCACTCGTGTGCTGCCGCAATGTCGGGAGTACCAGAGATCAAAGAGGTCACTCACAAGGACCGTCACCACGAACACGATCATCCTAAGCTCGATGCTCGAACGAGAGTCATTGCGTGAGTGGGCATCGTATCCCCTCTTCTCGCCACCCGCTGACCACGCCGCCTTATAGCAATGCAGATGCCAAGTTGGCTAACCCACTGCGGGGTATTCCTCGCGATCAGCTCATGACCGACGTCGAGGTGTTTGCGAAGGAGCGTGGACTGACGTACATTCTGTCCGATTTGCAAAAGGGTGCTCTTATCGCACAAGACCCCGAGGGTGCGTTTTATGAAGCCGTCCTTCCCGTGCACTAGATTCATTCGTTGCTTCTGGCGTACAACCGCCTGCCTGACTTCACTGAAGAAGAGAGGCGCATCCTGAGCGACGAAGTGAACCACAAGTGGAAACAGACAAGGGTGCTCTATTATGTCAGTACGCCCTACCCATCCGTGTTTCGTAGTAATCTTCCCCCTCCAGATGGTCGTAATGTCCTCGCTAGCTGCCGCCGTACAAGGTATGGACGAGGCGGTGATTAATGGTGCCCAGATTATATATCCAGCCCAGTTTGGAATCGGTGACCCAAAAAGCAGTAAGTACCCCAGTTCTACATCTGATGGGCCACCTGGTCACGTTAGTCATTCGTCAGAACGAGATGGGTGGTTGGTTGGGCTTGTTAACTCTGCTCCATACCTGTACGTTCTCAAACTATCGAACCAATCCCACCCTGATTTGATTGTGTACACAGGTGTTGCGCAACCATTTCTTGCTGGTTGTCTGATCCCCTCAATCAATGGCTCGGCCGCAAGAAAACTATCTTCGTCACTTGTTTTACATCCTTCATCACTTGCATCTGGTCAGGTCTTACCAATTCGTGGTGGCATCTCTTCATCGCTCGGTTTTTCCTTGGATTTGGTATCGGTCCCAAGTCCGCTACCGTTCCCGTGTACGCTGCAGAATGTTCTCCGGCTCCGATTCGTGGAGCCCTTGTCATGATGTGGTAGATGTGGACTGTTTTTGGCATCTGCTTCGGCGACCTCATCGACCTGGTGTTCTATTTCATCCCCGACACGCCTCATGTGAAGGGCTTGAATTGGAGGTTGATGCTCGGGTCCGCTGGTATCCCAGGTTTGATTGTCTGTCTTCAGGTTTTGTTTGCACCGGAATCGCCCCGTTGGCTGATCGGTAAGGGTCGCTATGAAGATGCTTTTAAAGAGCTATGCCGTCTCCGTTTCTCGCCAGTACAAGCTGCAAGGGACCTCTACTACATTCATGTTCTGTTAGAGGCCGAGGACGAGTTGAAGGGAAGAAACCGTGTCGTGGAAATGTTTACCATCCCACGGAACCGGCATGCAGCGCTCGCAAGTTGGATCGTCATGTTCGGGCAGCAGTTGTGCGGTCTCAATGTCATTGGTGAGTGTCTTCTTGCAAATGTATTTTCTCGACCAACAAGTAAGAATAGCCTACTACTCTTCCAACATCTTCCTTCAGTCCGGCTTCAGCCAGGTTGCTGCCTTGGCTGCGTCCCTGGGCTTTGGTGCATTAAATTGGATATTCGCGCTCCCTGCCGTGTTTACTGTGAGTACGCATGTCGCTTTTGATCCGCTTATCTAAAACGGTGGAATGCAGATTGACACCTTTGGTCGTCGCAATCTCCTGCTATTCACATTCCCATGCATGGCGATTTGTTTGCTAATCATCAGTTGCTCCTTCTGGGATGGGTCCGAGAAGGGCCGCATTGCTGGGGTCGCCACCGGAATATGTAAGCGTCATGTTTGACAGCGCTCGTTTTTCCTGACACACCTGTATCAGACCTCTTTGCTATCCTTTATTCACCAGGAGAAGGTCCTGTTCCGTTTACCTACTCTGCTGAAGCATTCCCGCTCTACATTTGTGACATCGGCATGTCGTTTGCTACCGCAACGACCTGGTTCTGGAACTTCGTGCTCTCGATTACATACCCATCTCTCAACCTTGCCTTCAAACCACAGGGTGCCTTCGGGTGGTATGCCGCCTGGTGCTGTATCATCTGGGTTCTCATCCTCTTGTTCGCTCGCGAGACCAAAGGTAGGACGCTCGAAGAACTGGATCAAGTCTTTACGGTCCCTCTGACCGTCCATGCTGCATACGGACTTCGCCAAATCCCGTATGGGATCAAGAAGTTTTTGTTGTTCCAGAACCCTACTCCGGAGGAGCTGTATTCCTTCGAGTTGGACAGCGAAACAAGCAGCAAGGCTGACGCTCAGGCGAAGGAGACTCGAGCTGACTTGGAGAAGGCGTAAAAGTGGACACTTTCACTACTACATTTATCCCTACCCCATCTGTGACGTGTTTTGATACGTTTTTGCTGTTTATCTATTTTTGTGCGTGCACCATGTATACGCGTTATATCTCCCTTGTAATTGTGTTGATGATAGTACACGGTTTTCAGTGATCGAGACGAGCGAATTGACGTCGAAGCATTCGAAAGAAAGTCTACTAGTAGGGTCAATTTAGGTAAATAACCATTACGGAACGCCACTTGTGTTCCTGAAAGGTCCATCCGTATTCGCTTCCACACCTAGACCACGGGTTGGCCCTCTCTGTCTCCGTTGTAATGTTTCTTCGAGCTCAGTATGTATAAGGGATCAAAGCAAGTGTTATATGTCCAGAAGTAAAAACGATTCTTCACCCAACGTCCCGTTTGTGTAAGCTGGAGCGGGAACGGCTGGCAGGAATTCACGACTGATATACGCATTGATGATCAGATGACATGACCTCAAGGAACGTCGCTCTTCACCAAGCAGTCCATCGATGTAGCACTCCCATTCCCCAGTCTCCCCTAGGCAGCCCTTTATGTAGGAAGACACCCATCGGTCGAAGCAGCAACCAATCGGAGAAGTAGTGTGGACAGCGAGTCCCTATCTTCAAACGTAATTTCATGTCACTTGTTCATCACCATAATATTCCATTCGATCACGCTCTGACTCAAATCGAAACTCTACTACGATATCCTACATGCACCCAATCCTTTTCTTTTTTTTCTTCTCTCTTTCAACCGGTGAGTCACTGATACTTGTCTGGCCTTTGGGTAACGAGCTGGGCGGGGCCGTGATTAACCGTGGCGTCGGTCGAAGAACCACTTTGTGTTGTTCTTCCCAGTCTGGTGAACCAGTTGGATCTGTGATAGACTAGTGTGAGGAGTGTTCGTCCAGCGTGGCAAAATGCAAATGATTACATTGACGCGGGCGTGACCTTCCGGAAGGACCCAAACAAAATCGGCATCCGGAGATTGGATGCTGTGAAAAGCTGTGTCAACAAGGACAAGCGAGGAGATCAACCCAAAGCTCACGCGAATCTGCCACCATCAACTTTGACGACGGTCCAGAGCGTGGGGTCATAGGAGCCCCGGAGTGCGGCATTCTATTATGTCGTAATCAATTCCCAACCATAACACCAGCATCATCCTATTCGAACCCGTGAGGGTACGTACCTGAAGCTGCTCTGCATTTGCGAAGGTTCCAGTGCTCACATTCTGAATAGTGACTTGGTTTCCACCGTCTCCATGGTTCGTGATTCGCCACTACTGGAGAAGTGAGTAACACCCACCACTACAGATAACACAAACCTGGTCAAACTGGTTGACGGGACGGTTTACGGTTCCAACGATAAGTCCATATGGGTTACCACCGACGAGGTCAGCGACCAGTCCGATGAACTGGCCATTGCGGATTTTGTATACACCGTTAGGGATGAGAGGAGTAGGGGCCATTGCGATTGGAATTTGGGAGTGCACTGAATGTCTGAGAGTCGATGCGCATCCAAGCTCGAAAGTCGAGTATTTATACGTTTGCAAAGCTAGGCTCCTGACCAATTTGGAAGCTGGGTGTGAGAAACCATAGGGGCAGTCCAAGACGTGAAGCGAACAACGCTTGTCTTCGACCGGAAGAGGAAAGGCTCGCAGCGGGATCCGGAGCTATGCATCGTTACCTGAGCATAGCTGGTCACGATGATCTGCCCGAAGCGGGTTTCCAGACCCAAAACCAGACTCGCACTGGGAATTTGGCGGTTCTCATCGTTAGCCAAGGAGATATTTTCGGCAGTGTTCATTGACGATGAAATTAACCTTGTAAACGCCGCCGATGCTACACGTCATAGGGGTATGGAGCCTGGTGTGCTGGTTACGACGCCATAGGCTTGTGTCTGGCAAGACGAATGTTCACGTCACTTGGCTATGTGTCTACAGTCGACTGTGGAGAATCCCCAACGACGGTACAGTACTCACGAAATCTTTGCCATTCTTCACCTTTAACAGTTCTCCTGCCTCGGAGACTATACCCTGCAACAGAAAGATGTGTCTCTGGGTAGATGGAGCGCCCCGGCTAAGGCATTGGAGGACTTCCATCAGAAGAAGAATCACAGCGGTCGGAGCTGAATAGATTACTTGGTAGTACTTATTCATCTATGTGTCATTACAGTTTAGAACGCACTAAATCAGATCAAAAAGGCGGCACAATTGGTCCAGCGTCAGCGCCCGTTACTGCATAGACGTAGCTGGTTCTGTTTGTAGCTCCGCTCTGTCTCCGTCGCGAAGTTAGAGACATGCAAAAGCTACCGTTGTGTCCTTACCTCGCTTGTCTGAACGTGTGGAAGTCCCAGGCCGGGAGGATAGACACAGTACTGAGTCTACTGACGGTTATGCCAGTGTTGTTGGCAGCGCAGCTTATCGAAATCAATTCTCGGGACATGCTAGATCAGGACAACCCTAGCCATGTCACCGTTTCTTGAATCTGCCCACGGTCAAGTTTAGCATCACCATTCATCTCGGTTCATCGAGCACACGGCATACTGCGGAGTTGGACAGGTCATGCGCCGCACTTTAGGACGTGAGGCCGAATAGTATCTGCCTTCAATTGGCGGGTGTTCTCCAGATCGGTGTTGCTGTTCACCGAATCAGCACCCCAAGAATCAATTACTCTTGTTCTTAAATGCCCCTATAGGGCTATTCCACGTCTGTCCACCTTGAGCGGCGAATTGTCTGACATGCCTAATGAACCTGTTTGAAATGGTATCATCGGTCGGCCCGCTGACCTGAGAGCGTCTGGGAATGGACAATCTGGGGTCCAGTCTGGGGTGGAGTCCGAGGTAGAGTCTGGCACATTTCTGCATGTCTCAGCACCAGTAGGGGGCTTAGCATTTGTGATCAACAAGCCACTTACGTTCTTGCATGCACTTCAAGTTCATACAGCCTGTCCCCTGCCTGTCCGTCGTGTGCAAAAGTGTCGTTCGTAGTCCCCCACCTCCTGCCTCGATTGGGAGGTGATGTGGATGGTCTAGGTACGTCGCTTGCTGTGTCCCAGCGCTGCTCGTGCTAACCCATGTCTTCCTCAGCTAATGCGTCCGTTTCGACTTGGTTCGAGTCGCGGCATGCTCGTTGCGCCGTCCTTACCACCCTCGTCGCCATTGCAATCGCCATCATTGACAACGTTTCGGCTGTCCCAATCAACCTTGATGCCGCTCGACGTCTCGAGGGAGAGGATGGGGACCACGGCGAGGGCGAGGGCAGGCGTACGGACGAGGACAAGAGAAAACAACCCACTCAACTGCGCGCGTTGTGGTGTCGCTTCACCATCCCTGCCTGAGGATGAAGGAGAAGATGAGGACGAGCGAGGGGGCAGGGCGAGGGCGAGAACAAGGGGGCGAGGACGAGGGTGTGAGGACGGGACGTGGCTAGGACGGGGACGTGGCTGTGCTGTCGTTTCACCGTCTTCACCTGAGGACAAGGGCGACGGCGCATGTGCGTGGGTGTGGGCGTGGGCGTGGGCGACGACGAGAGTGGAGACGGGGAGAGGACGATGGTAGCGAGCGCATGACAAATGGGAGGGGATGGGGCCGAGAATGGCGTGGCGTTGTCGCGTCGTCATCGTTTAAGTTGGATGGGCGAGCGAGCGCACGTAGACATGGGTCCTTCCGCCTTTTCCTCCAGTCTCGTACTCACCCGACTGGAGGTAAGCACTAGCTACGCTCCTTCACTTCTTTACTATACTGATATATGGATAGTATCCACTCCTTATATCTAGGTCGTGCCCTTTCACACTGGCAGGAATTCATGACTGATATTATGCATCGATGTAGCACTGCCATTCTCTAGTCTCCCCTACGCAGGCCCTTATGAAGACACCTATCGGTCGAAGGCAACAACCAAAGAATCAGAAATAGGGTGGACAGCGAGTCCCTATCTTCAAATGTAATTTCATGTCAACTTGCTCATCACCCTACTATTCCATTCGATCACGCTCTGACACAAGGTCACAAAAGTCTGCTATGGTATCCTACATATCCGATCCTTTTTTCATGTTTTTCTCTTTCCACCGATGAGTCACTGATACTTGTCTGGCCTTTGGGTAACGAGCTGGGCGGGGCCGTGATTACTGGTATTCGAAGATCCACTTTGTGTTTTCCTGTCCAGTCTGGTGAACGAGTTTGATCTGTGATGAACCAGTGTGAGAACCGTTCGTCCAGCGTGGCAAAATGCGAATTATTACATTCCCGTTGGGTTGGTCATGGGGAAGAACCCAAACAAAGCTACCATCCGGGGATTGGATCCTATGAAAAGGTTTGCGTCAGCAAGGACAAGCGAGGAAATCAACCCAAAGCTCACGCGAATTTGCCATCATCAACTTGGACAAGCGTCCAGAGCAGCGTGGAGTCATAGGAGCCTCGGACTAAAGCATTCTATTATGTCGTGATCAATTCCCAGTCGTGACACCAGCATCATCCTATCCGAGCCCGCAAGGGCACGTACCTGAAACTGCTCTGCACTTGCGTAGCTTCCAGTCCTCGCATTTTGAATAGTGACTTGGTTTCCACCATCGCCTTTGTTCGTGATTCGCCACTACTGGAGAAGTGAGTAACGTCCACCGCTACAAATAACACAAACCTGGTCGAACTGGTTGTGGGGACGCTCTATGGATCCAACGATACGTCCATTCGGGTTACCACCAATGAGGTCAGCGTCCAAATGGTCGAACTGGCCATTGCGGATTTTGTATACACCATCAGGGACCAAAGGAGTAGCCATTGAGATTGGAATTCGGGAGTGCACTGAATGTTCGAGTGGATGCGCATCCAAGCTCGAAAATCGGGTATTTATACGTTTGCAAAGCTAGGCTCCTGGCGAATTTGGAAGCTGGGTGTGAGAAACACTGCGGGGCAGTCCAAGACGTGAAGCGAAACAACGCTTGCCTCAACCAGAAGGTGTCTTCCAATTCAGTGATACGGTTTACCGCAGCAGCACCCCAAGATGCTATTGTTAATATCGATGTTGTTCTTCGACGTCGCTTCATCCGATTTGAGCGGCGAATGCCCTAACATCCTTACCCGAAATGAAGAACCCACTGGAAAGATGTCACCATTCAGCTCTCCGAGGAAACCTTCCTACAGGGGCACAGTCAAGGTTACGAGAAGAACTCGCAGCTGGATCCAGAGCTACCCGTCGTGACCTGAGCGTAGCTAGTCACGATGATCCACTGCATATGAGATGCTTGAAACGAGTTTCCAGACCCAAAACCAGACTGGCATCGGGAGTTTTGGAATCCTCTTCGTCACCCAAGGGGATATTTTCGGCAACGTATGAGAAATGAGGGGGTCCTCCCGTTACTGGAAGTTCATTGACGATGAAATTAGCCCTGATAAACGCCGCCGATGCTACAGGTCGTAAGCGTACGGAGCCTGGTGCGCTGGTTGCGAAGCTACAGGCTTGTGTCTGGCAAGACGACGGTTCAATGTTCACGTTACTTGGGTATGTATCTATAGTCAACTGTGGAGAATCCTCGACGACGGTACAGTGCTCACGAGTCACGAAGTCTTTGCTGTTCTTCACATTAAATAGTTCTCCTGTCTCGGAGACTATACCCTGCAACCGAAAGATGGCATCCCTGAGTAAATGGAGCGCCCCGGCTAAGGCATTGAACAACTTCCGTCGAATAATCACAGCGGTGGGAGCCGAATAGATCACTTGGTAGAACCTATTCATTTATGTAATCATTAGAGTCTAGAACGCACAAGATCAGATCAGAAAGGCGGCACAATTGGTCTAGCGTCAGCGCCCGTTACTAAATAAACGTAGCTGGTTCTGTTTGTAGCTCCTCAACGAGACGTTTGGTCACCTACTGTACTACATACGCAATGAGTTCCTCCGCTCTGTCTCCGTTGCGAAGTTAGAGATATGTAAAAGCTACCGTTGTGTGTGTCCTTACCTCGCTTGTTTGAACGTGTGGACACGGCAGTCCCAAGCCGGCAGGATAGACACAGTATTGAGTATACTGACGGTTATCATTTATGCCAGTGTTATTGGGAGTGCGATTTATCGAAATCAATTCTCGGGACATGCTAGATCTGGAAACCCCTAGTGGCGTCTGCGTTTATTGAATCTGCCCGGTCAAGTTTAGGTAGTATCCCCATTCACCTCGGTCCATCAGGCGCGCATTGCGGCA
>JBBPMO010000967.1:0-13916 GCA_038090315.1 Xanthoconium stramineum
GAAGCAAGAAGGACGGGGTGTAATCTGTACGTCTTGAAATTTGTCCATTGCGATTTATGAGCGAGATATATCCATCGATCGAATAAAGAGTGTTTAATTAGTCGTCGTCTTGTCGTATTCTTTCCATCTTCCAGCATCGCTAGCTATCGTTGAGAGTGCAGGGAGTTCAACTGTGTCCATAGGCTGTGTGTCGCAGACTGTGGCATGCCAACGCCAAGTTTGCAGGGGGCTGTGGGTGTGCGAGGGCGCACGGGGATCCAGAACTGTGCGCAAGTGGATCCCTGTGGGGTGCGTATTGGGCCGAGAAGAACTGGTTTGCGGGCTGTAAAGGGCTTCGAGATTGCGCAAGGCGGGATACGCGAATGGTGTCTGGTGTCATGTCTAGGCGAGAAGACGAGGCGTAAGGAAGGGGCATTGGTGGTGGGCGCCGAGGAGGAGAATAGTGGTGAGGGAGCGTCGGGGAGTGGACGGGAGTGCGTGTATCGCAAGGGTCAGGGGGAGCATCTATCTCGGCGCAGGTGAGTTTCGGCGTTGGCTCTTCGATGGCCTGTGGCAGGGTGGTAAGGGACGCAGAGAGTGGCGTGGGCTGGCAACGTACCCAAGGGTTGGTCACGAGAGGAACGGGATAGCGGGACCACGAGAGACCATCAAGGTCGCTGAATTCTGTCTTGACAGACTCAAAGGAGAGAAACAGCGCACGGTTAAGGTCCTGTGGGAGGTCGTGTGAGTGAGCAGATACGAACGGCGCTGGACGTACCTCGGGCATGACGAGCGCCTCTTGCTCCCACTGGAGCTGTTCGAGCTCGAGCTGTCTGAGCTTTTCCATACGAAGTTTTCCTCTGTCGGTGGGGAGCTGGGACTGCATGATGAGAGATGAACCGGTAAGCCAGCCGGCCGGGTAGTTGGTGGTGGAGTTGGTGTGAACAAAAGGAAATGCGGCATTTCCCGATCACAATCCAGACGGGGCCACCACACGGACAACCACGCTTCGTCACCATCGCCGACGTCGACCACCACACCGACCGCGCGTCGTTCAGTGGCTCGTTGCCGTCGTCGACCACGACGACGGCGAGTACTTGGTACATTAGATTCTATGAACGCGTCACGTTACGCGTGACATCACGTCTGCGTGACAGTACGCGATAAAACTCCGCTTCAAAAACGGGCCTAACGCGTCTCGTTGAACGCGTTACTCCACTTTCCGTGCCACGATCTCGCCCGCTCGCCATGCTCGAGGCAAAGCTAGAAGAAGCCGCCATCTTGAAGCGTCTGTTGGACTGTGGGCATCTCACGCCAAAATCAGAAGTTGCTGCTGACTCTGTCTTTGTTTAGCCGTCAAAGAGCTCGTGACAGATGCTAATTTCGAGTGTACTGAGGAGGGAATCGTACGTCTCGGCTCTCGCAACGACTAATCTCGCTCTGACCACTGTAACGAAGAATCTCCAAGCAATGGACAACTCCCACGTCGCACTTGTTGCCGTCAACCTGGAAGCAGCGGGTTTCAAAAAGTACCGCTGCGACCGTCCCATGCCCTTGGGCGTTAACCTCAACTCCCTCACCAAGGTGCTCAGATGCGCAAAAGACGACGACTTATGTACTATCAAAGCCACTGACGACGTCGACGTTCTCAACCTCGTCTATGAAGCAAAGAGTACTTTTTCCACGTCTCAACTCAACGTAGTACTCACGCCTGGTCATTAGATTCGGACAGAATCGCTGAATACGACATGAAACTGATGGACATCGACTCTGAGAACCTCGGCATTCCAGACACGGAGTACGAAGCACGCGTTACAATGACCTCAAGCGAATTTTCCCGCATAGTTCGAGATCTCTCTCTCCTTGGCGAGTCCGTCCGTATCGAGGTCTCCAAGGAAGGCGTACGGTTCGCAAGCGACGGTGAAGCGGCCAATGGGAGCATCTTGCTGAAGCAAACCGAAGCCGCGAGAGAAAAATACGAAAACTATGGCAAGGATGACGATGAGGTCAAGGCAGAGGCGGAGGAAGAGGAGGAAGAGGAGAAACCCAAGAGAAAGAAGATAAAGAAGGAAAAGGTCAAGAAGGAGGAAAAGGATGCAGACGTTGAGATGAACGGCGATGACGACGACGACGGGGAATTCAAAGCTAAATCAGATGACGAAGGCGAGGAGGAACAGGGAGAGGAGGACGAGGAGGACGAGGACGAGAAACCTAAGTCCAAAAAACGTAAAAAGGGCCCATCAAAGGTACGTTTCACTCGTTTGTCGTTTGATTCATCTCATCTGCTTGTAGAACGGACAGCCATCGAAAAAGGCCAAGAAGTCTGACGAAGTGCCTTCAGACGGCGGGGTCTATATCGAAATGAATTCACATGTTTCTCTGACATTCAGTCTGAAGTACCTTGTCAATTTCTCCAAGAGCTCGTCGCTGTCGAGCACGGTCCAGCTTATGATGAGCAATGAGGTTCCCCTTCTTGTGAGTACCCATGGACGCAGCACCGATCATTCTATTTACCTGATTTCTCATTCAGGTAAAGTACATTTTTGGACAAGGGGAAATAAAATACTATCTAGCACCAAAAATTGGGGAGGAGTGAGCTGGTTGGTCTATGGCTTTTATTCCCTCGCTCTTCAGATATCGTGTCTCGCTATTTACGTCGGACTGCATACACCAGTGTCTTGTATCTAAACGCAATCTGCAATTTTCTTTCGCGGAACAGTTGAAGAGTTGAGTTATTCAACAATCTATGTAAATCTTGCAAGTTGAAAGCAACAAGTATATACAGCTAAGATATGTACGGTCGGATATACGACAAGTACGATGGCAATGTGGGCGCAGATGAAATAGACAGCATCTCCAGCAAACACGAGTAATTAACACCCACCTTCCCTGACACCTCACTCCTCCAGTTCATCCACGTCGAGATCGGCATCCGCGTCCGTATCCCCTCCATGTTCAATCATACCCTCATCCTCGAAGTCCTGATCCATCTCCCGCGTCGATGCTGTCGCATGCTCCTCCGTACCCCCCTCCCGGAGCCCGAACCACACCGGAATCAACCCCCACACTTCCTCGCGCGCGCGCCCCACCTCGCCCTTCCACTCCCGCTTACACACCCCACACATCTTGAGCCCGCACGTCCGCACCCCGTCCGAAAAGTCCTTGCGCTCCACCATCTCTGCCGCCTGTACGAGCGTAAACAGCGGGTCGGCGTCCCGCCCGCACGCGATCCCGCCGACGCTGCGCAGCACGTTGAGGTGGATGAAGTAGAACGACTCGGTGCAGTGTGCGGAGCGGGGCGCAGCGGTGCTCCCTGGGAGCATGCCCGCACCAGCGCCCGAGGAGCCGGCGCGGGCGGAGTAGAGACAGGCCGCCGAGGGATGGTGCTCGAGCGCGCGCGCGAGGAACGACGAGATGTAGAGCTGGGCGAGCTCGCGACCGCGGAGCGTCCGTATGAGACTGTTGTGCGAGAGATGGATCAACGGCGGTTTGCCGTCCCCCTGGAGCGGGGGTTTCCGAGTGGTACTGCAACCATCGTCGGGCGAACGCGAGGCGCATGGATCCGGGGCTGCGAATACGGGTGGTAATGCACGTGCGCCGGCGAGGATGCGACTCGGGCCGTACCGCGAGAGGTCGTAGAATGCGCTGGGGAGGACTTCGGGTACGCCGAGCTCGAGGGCGAGGTTGATGGCGAGGACGGGGTGGGCGTATGTGTCGCGGGGCGCGTAGCGGCCGCTGGCGTCCGTCGCTTCGGCCTCTCGTCTGTCCCAGTCTGCCAGCGTAGTGGGCCAGTCGTGCGCGAGCCGTGCGAGACATTGGGTACGCAGGTGCTCGATAAAGTATTTCGCAGATAGACGGAGGACGCTAGAGAGCGCCGAAAAGTCTCGCGCGTGGGGTTTGGGGAAGTAGCTGTAGACAATCGGGTCAGGATGCGGCGGATAGGAGATGTGGAAGACGTACAGTCCGTCGTATAGAGCTATCAATAGATGGTAGACGTCTGACGGACAATCGTAAATGTCCACCGTCGGACAACCATCCATCACCTTGTTCCCCTGCTCGTTCACCATCTCGTCGCATACGGATGTGAGTTGTCGTAGGGGACCGATAGCGGCCCGGCCCACAAGGAACATGTCCTTGAACACCTCGGAATGGCGTGCAAGCTGACCCTTGTGCACCTTGAATGCAGCAGATCCAGCAACAAGGACGATGTTCCCGTCAGAGAACCAAATATCGGAGCGGATGAGAGACTTGGGGACATCTGGGGAAGGAAGGCGTCCCGTGCTGCATGTAAGTGGGTCTGGCAGCATCCGCATTACTCGAAGACGGAGCTGGGCGAGGGAGGGGAGGGGAGAAAGAGGGCAAAAACCAAGAAAGCACGGATAAAGTAGCGCGGCTGACTTGAAGATATTGCTCGATGTCAGCCCGCGCTCCTGCCAGTATGAATCCAAACCGTCGGTCCAAATCGAAATGCAGGCATTTCAATGTGGGCTGAGTTTCCTCTCGACCGCCGAGGTAGCTTCGTATCTTGTCTCATTCACGGTGTGTGCACCTACGATAAAAATATAACATCAACATACTTCCTTGATACATCCGAAAAAGCGATAAAAATCCACGGAATGTCGCACGTCAGCCTCACAAGCATAATATAATAAATGACAACTCCATCAATGTACTCTTACTATCCTGGTCCATATGGAGCGCTTTCGTTTTGGACGAGCTAATCCCAGCGAACCTCTGGGGTATCGAGCGACCTCGGTTAAACGGTAATTCTATACCAAGACAACAAGCCTGTCGGCGTACGCACCACCAATGCTTCCAACAATGTTCCACCCGTACGGACAACCATCCAGCCCAGCATATGTGCGCTTCCTGAACAGAATGCATCATAAGTGCAAAAGCAAAAATTGATAGGACAACACGGACCGTCCCAGTATCCCATACGTTGGAAGAAATACGAAGTTGTGTCCTTCCCGTGAAGATGAAACGTCGATGACGTAGATCCTCATCGTCCCCAGGCCGGGATTGTGGTACGGATGGGTCGTTCTGTGCATTACTTGACCACGGCGATAACTGACCCACCGAAATGCCCGCACACTATATGGAGAGAACAACTCCCCAAGTCAGGCATGATGCATGACGCGCTAGTCCGTGCAATCACGAGCGTGCAAAACGTCGTCACACAGGTCACGACCGGCGACCAGACAATTTAGTCATGTACGATGGGGTTTGCAATATTAAGCAGAGGCCTAAACGTAGTTGTAAATGTGAATTACGAGCATAAAATACTTACCTTACACTATGGGCCCTCACAGCCATCCACGTGCACGACTACCCACATCTACGCAGAAAAAGTGAGTCAGTCATGTGTTTATGCCTTTAGAACAGTAGGGTAGACGCACGCGGCGCGCGTGCGGTTCGTCGGACCAACGCCTTGTGGACACGGAAAATGACATGGCGTCGCAAGTACCGGTCGGCTATAAGGCGATGTGACAGGGGCTACTAAATGCACGGTGTCACCTGACCATTGACAAAACGCGACTCCCGAGTGGGCTCGTGTTCATTCATATCACCACCATTATCTCTTGCGGGTTCGCGGTAAAAGTCCACATCCGGGTTAGTACAACAATCGGCAGTGCTCGCGAGACTGACATGTCCACTCCGCAGCTCGTTCCACAATTATAGAGGATAAATACCTGGTAGTCGCACCAATCGAAGCTCTCCGTTAGTCTTGTCCCTCTTCCTTCGTTGCGTGTTTAACATGTCTCATATTCGCCAGGACGAGTCTGCCACACAACCCCAACCCCCTGCCACACCCAAGCCATCACGCGTCACTCAGCTTGGTGTGCGCCCTAGTGAATCCACTCCAGTTACGAAGAAACACGGACCAAATTTGCCTTACTCGACCGCTGAAGAAGATCTCAAAGCAATACGACTCCAGCTTGCAAAGGAGATGGAAGGTCGCTGGCTGGGTGCGATGCCCGTCGATGACTTTGTCGAAAAATACCTCCCTCGAGCCAACGATTCAAAACCACTACCCGACCTGCACAGGAACCCGTTCGAGGACATTCCAGACGGGGTGGAAAGTCAACGCTATAACCACTTCGTGAGTACCCTGTCATCTCGGACACCAGCCTCACGACAACATGATCCAGATCGATGCTGTCAAAGAATGGATGCCTGGCCTCGAGGCCGTAAACACAAGCACGAAGCCAGATAAGGTGAACGGCGTGAACCTCAAGACGGACGTGTCTGTGTATAATCGGATCGACGGCGTGGCAACCCCAGACAGGACGGACTTCTCGCAAATGGAACTCTGGATAGAGTTCAAGACGAATAGCAACGGCGCGCCCTTCAGGGATCCTGGTGACAAGACCGACAAGGAACGTTTTATCGAAGAGGGATCGTTCACGCCAGACACCGAGGAAGGAAGGGAGACGCGTGGGCAGCTAGCGCACTATGCGGGTGCTCACCACAGCGTGCAACTTCGACACTTCTCGTTTTCTGTCTTCGTCCAAGGAGAGTACGTTCGGTTCTTGCGATGGGACCCTTCTGCGACGGTCGTGACGGCCGCATTCAACTACCGCAAAAACCCAGAATTGATGGCGAAATTCTTTTGGCGGTTCAACCATCTTACTCCCAAGCAACGGGGTCACGACTCGTCGGTACAACCAGCCATGCTTCCACACGAGGTCGATGAGCGCGTCCGGACGAAACTGGATATCAAAGACAAACATCTCCCGCTTTACAGGTTCGAGATACCCAATTTAGAGGATGGTTACGCCTACGGACCACTGCCGGAGACGATGAACCGATCGCTCGTTAGTCGGTGTACCCGCAGCCGGGCCATGCTCTGGATTCCCAACGAGGACGCAAAGACTGCCAGGAAAGTCAAGGCGACGAAGGAGCCGTGTTCAGAGGAACGAATCATCTACATGAAAGACACCTGGCGATTCCTTTCGACTTCGCCGGACGTCGAAGTTCTGCGCGAAGACGAAATATATCAAATACTCTACAAACATGACACGCCAAACATACCCCAAGACGTTATTGGTGGCGACATCGAGAACGGTAGGACGGAAAATTACGACCTGTTGGATGATGAGAGGACTACGCAATGGCTGTGTGTGCAACCGAGGATCTCACCGTATCAACACTACCGGATGGTGCTTTGGGTCGTAGGACAAGCGCTTTTCAGTTTTACATGCACGAGAAATCTTGTTCTTACAGTCCTGGACGCACTTCAAGGTGAGCTGACGACCAGTTGCATGGAGACTACAAACTAACGGATGAACGCATAGCTCACGCGCACGCCTTCGAACGGGCACATATATTGCATCGCGACATCAGTGCGGGGAACATCCTTGTAACTCAAAACGACGATGGATCTCCCAAGGGTCTGCTAATCGATTGGGAGTTGGGCAAGAAGATGAATGAACGTGGCAGTAGACGACCAGAACGTACGGTAAGCCATCCGGTGCAATACTGTTCGATCAGGCGCTTACCTGGTGAACTTGACAGGGAACGTGGCAATTCATGTCCGCCAATCTCCTTATGCATCCTAGCAAGATGCATGCGCTGACGGACGACCTCGAGTCGTTCTTGCACGTCTTGGGATGGACGACGTTGCGCTTCCTCCCTGCCATTAGCACCTATGATGGTTATGATCGTGCTGGCGACATGCAACCGTTTGACGAACACTATAAGCCGCACGGAGGTAGCGACAAGGGTGGGCGTGGAAAGCGTACACTCTTACTTTCAGGAGAATATCCGTCGTCTACTTTTCGTCCTCAGGACTCGACTCCGCTCTTCAATCTCTTACGTGAATTGAGCAAACCCTTCAAGTCTTTCTATGCGGAGGACCCTCCGACAGCCGAAGACCGGAGGAGGGTTGATGCTTCCCTCGACAGCTCTGACATCCAAGTGGCCATCCATCGCGTCAGAATCTTTCAGCACGATGAGGACATGAAATGCCTAGATTCATCTACTTGGTTCATCAAGACGATGAAAAAGGTCTCGGACGAGGAGGGATGGCCCAAAGCCGACAAGGCTAACCCCAGGCTACCCATACATTACGGCGGGACGAAGGTTCAGGATCAAAACAAGGCTGAGCAACGTCAGCGCACACAGGACTTATGGGAGGATTCGAAAGGGTTGCGGAGTAGCTCGAAGCGCGCGGCGAGTCCGACACCCGAGCGTAGTGCGAAGCGTCGGCGTGGTACCCCCGTTGCGTCTGGAACTGGGTTCTGATTTGTCTTAATTAGGTTTTCTGCTTTCCGTATATCTATTTGATCTACTCTATCTTGCCTGGTGAATACTTGTAGATTTTTGACCACGGTTCGCCCGCCGATCCATAGACTCTGGATCAGTCCATCACGGCGGTAAATGGGCAGCTAGGCTCTAATTTCGCCGAATTGCTCAACCTGACATCAATTGAATCGCTCGAAACGGCCCCCCCTGACACCCTATCCCCCTCTGCGCTACCGTACAGACCCTGATCTTCAGAGGGTGTCTGACGGATGTGGCAAGGGGGCTCGATGGCACAGGTGTCCTCACGCACACACTAACTATAAACTAGGTAGCGCACGTGCCGGATGCCTGTAAGCATGCTGGCTTACCTAGGTCCCTGTTATTAGTACATATACCGTCCGTGATACAGAGTGGCAGTCACTCAGTATTCTGCCTTTTGCTGTAACGGTTACGCGCGGCGGTCGGACTGATTACAATGTCATATCATGGTCAACCTCAGCCTGGCTCAAAAAATTGTCTCCGCAGATCTTGATCCAAAAACTCCGTCTTGTATCAATGTTCCTCTTCTCAAAAGATGCATTCTTACAAGAGGAATAAAGATTCCGAATTTGTTTCGGAGGGGTAGAATATTTGCACAAAAGCAGCGGTGGCTAAGCCTATGCAAAGCCACGAAACAACAAGACACATATCGGATTCAGAACTGTATTTGAATGTAGTAGACTTGGATTCGTCAATTGAGTACATGTTGAGTACGTGGCTAGCAATCATGGATCCGATACCCCGCCGTTCTTTTTCCCTTGTTTTGCATGTTACATTCATGCGAGTACTAACGCGAATGGGTTAAACTAGTCTGGCGTGCAACTACTTAGTGGGCACGAAACGGAACACTCACGGAGTAATGGCCGACTCTGTGGCCGCAAAAGAGTAGCATGTCATCCACAGCAATATCTCGTTCCATTCTGACATTGAAGAGAATCGGTTGATCCCGTCAGATTTTCGCGAGAGGGTGAAGTTTGTGACCATGGGCACTCGCTCACATTGATGTGGAGGTTTCTATTCATAACAACCGAAGTCATTGCGAGAGGACGTAGCATTAATAAGCTGCCTCAGTCTCAGCACCAGAACAGCGTACTAGCAGCCATTTGAAAGCTACAATCGGATTCAGTCCCCGACGACGGACCCCAAGCAGTGCTCACAGGGTAACAAACCCCAAGAGTCTGAAAAACACATGTAAGCAGGCAACATTGAACCTACCGTAGCTACACAAAATCTGATGCGTTCTCACAAGGTGTTTAAAGTACAACTCCCACCTGGTATCATTTTGACTGGGATGTGCAGCATAGCCCTCGCAACCATCCACGACTACCCACATCTGCGCAGACAAAGTTAGCCAGTCACGTCTTTCTGCCCTTAGGACCGTAGGGTAGACGTCCGCGGTGCGCATGTGATTCGTCGGACCAACGCTTCATGGACACGGGAAAATGAGACGGCGTCGCAAGTACTGGTTGGCAAAATGGTGATGTAACAGGGGCTAAATACACGAAACAAGTCACCTGACCATTGACAAGCGACACTCGAGCTCGTGTCCATTAGTATCACCACCATCGTCTCTTATGGTTCGCGGTAAAAATCCACATCCAGGTTAGTACAACAATCGGCTGTGCTCGCGAGACTGACATGTCCACTCCGCAGCTCGTTCCACAATTATAGAGGATAAATACCTGGTAGTCGCACCAATCGAAGCTATCCGTTAGTTTTGTCCCTCTTCTTTCGCTGGGTGTTTAACATGTCTCATATTCGCCAGGACGAGTCTGCCACTCAACCCCAACCCCAACCCCCTGCCACACCCAAACTATCACGCGTCACTCACCTTGGTGTACACCCTAGTGAATCCACTCCAGTTACGAAGAAACACGGACCGAATTTGCCTTACTCGACCGCTGAAGAAGATCTCAAAGAAATACGACCCCAGCTTGCAAAGGAGATGGAAGGTCGCTGGCTGGGTGCGATGCCCGTCGATGACTTTGTCGAAAAATACCTCCCTCGAGGCAACAATTCAAAACCACTACCCGACCTGCACAGGAACTTGTTCGAGAACATCCCCGACGGGGTGGAAAGTCAACGTTATAACCACTTCGTGAGTGCCCTGTCATCTCGGACACCAGCCTTATGACAACATTGGCAGATCTATGCTGTCAAAGAATGGATGCCTGGCCTCGAGGCCGTAAACACAAGCACGAAGCCAGACAAGGTGAACGGCATGAACCTCAAGACGGATGACAATCGGATCGACGGCGTGGTATCCCCAGACAGGACGGATTTCTCGCAAATGGAACTCTGGATAGAGTTCAAGGCAAACAGCAACGGCACGCCCTTCAGGGATCCTTGTGACAAGACCGACAAGGAACGTTTTATCGATGAGGGGTCGTTCACGCCAGACACCGAGGAAGGAAGGGAGACGTGTGGGCAGCTGGCACACTATGCGGGTGCTCATCACAGTGTGCAACTTCGACACTTCTCGTTTTCGGCCTTCGTGCAAGGAGAGCACGTTCGATTCCTGCGATGGGATCCTTCTGCGACGGTCGTGACGGCTGCATTTAACTACCGCAAAAACTCAGAATTGATGGCGAAATTCTTTTGGCGGTTTAACCATCTCACTCCCAAGCAGTGGGGTCACGACTCGTCGGTACAACCAGCCATGCTTCCACATGAGGTGGACGAGCGCGTCCGGACGCAACTGGAAATTAAAGACAAAGATCTTCCGCTTTACAGGTTCGAGATACCCAATTTAGAGGATGGTTACGCCTACGGACCACTGCCGGAGACGATGAACCGATCGCTCGTTAGTCGGTGTACCCGCAGCCGGGCCATGCTCTGGATCCCCGATGAAGACACAAAGACCGCCAGGCAAGTCAAGGCGACGAAGGAGCCGCGTTCAGAGGAACGAAGAATCCACATGAAAGATACCTGGCGATTCCTTTCGACTTCGCCGGACGTCGAAGTTCTGCGCGAAGACGAAATATATCAAATACTCTACGAACATGACACGCCAAATATACCGCAAGACGTCATTGGTGGCGACATCGAGAACGGTAGGACGGAAAATTACGACCTGTTGGATGATGAGAGGACCAAGCAATGGTTGTGTGTGCAGCCGAGGATCTCACACTACCGGATGGTGCTTTGGGTCGTGGGACAAGCGCTTTTCAGCTTCACGTGCACGAGAAATCTTGTCCTTACGGTCCTGGATGCACTTCAAGGTGAGCTGACGCCCAGTTGCGTGGAGACTACTAACTAACGGATGAACGCACAGCTCACGCGCACGCCTTCGAACGGGCACATATATTGCATTGCGACATCAGTGCGGGGAACATCCTTGTAACTCAAAACGACGATGGACCTCCCAAGGGTCTGCTAATTGATTGGGAGTTGGCCAAGAAGATGAATGAAGGTGACAGTAGGCGACCAGAACGTACGGTGAGCCATTCCGCGCAATGTTGTTCGATCGGGTGCTTACCTAGTGGACTTGACAGGGAACGTGGCAATTCATGTCCACCAATCTACTTATGCATCCTAACAAGATTCATGCGCTGACGGATGACCTCGAGTCGTTCTTGCACGTCTTGGGATGGACGACTTTGCGCTTCCTCCCTGCCATTAACACCTATGGTGGTCATGATCGTGCTGGCGACATGGAACCGTTTGACGAACACCACAAGCCGTACGGAGGTAGCGACAAGGGTGGGCGTCAAAAGCTCTACCTCTTATGTTCATCGTGCTATCCGTCAGCAGTTTTTCGTCCTCAGGACTCGACTCCGCTCTTCGATCTCTTGCGGGAATTGAGCAAACCATTCATGTCCTTTTATGCGGAAGACCCTCCGACAGCCGAAGACCGGAGGAGGGTTGATGCTTCCCTCGACAGCTCTGACATCCAAGTGGCCATCCATCTCGCCAGAGTCCTTCAGCACGATGAAGACATGAAATGCCTAGATTCATCTACCTGGTTCATCAAAACGATGAAAAAGGTCTCGGACAGGGAGGGATGGCCCAAAGCCGACAAGGCCAACCCCAGACTACCCATACATCACGGCGGGACGAAGGTTCAGGATCAAAACAAGGCTGAGCAACGTCAGCGCACACAGGACTTGTGGGTGGATTCGAAAGGGTTGCGGAATAGCTCGAAGCGCACGGCGAGTCCTACACCTGAGCGTAGTGCGAAGCGTCAGCGTGGTGTCCCCGCTCCATCTGGAACTGGGATTTGAATAGATTTCCTGTTTTTGTATATGTATTTGGTCTACTCTATCTTGCCTGGTGAACAGAGACCTTTGACCACTGTCCGTCCACCGATCTATAGCCTGGATCAGCAGCCCATCACGGTGGTAAATGTGTAGCTAGGCCATAATTTCGCCGAATCGGTCAACCTGACACCAATTAGATGACTCGAAACGGCTCCTCCCGACTCTCGTTTTATATCTTCATCACTTCAGCACAGCTGCCAACAAGTAGTGAACGTGTGCCTCGGGAACTCCGCGAGCTTGCACCTCCATTGAACCAGGAGTCTTCGTGACAACTCGTTGTGTTGACAGATTGCCACTATGTCAATACCTGATACCCAGAGTCCAAGTCTACTATGTTCGGATATAGTTCTGAATCCGTATTGGGTCTCACAAATTGTTTCGTGGCGTTGTTTATTGCATGGACAGACCTGCGAGGGACCACTTTCTTGAGAGCAACCATAGTACTTTCCATCTTCCCTGAGCTACTAGTAATCAACGGCACATTTACTTGCACCAACACGCACAGAAAGGTACAGAATACTTACCTTACATACTTATGGACCCTCACAGCCATCCGCGACTACCCACATCTACGCAGATAAAGTTGATCAGTCATGTCTTTCTGACTGTTCTGACCGTAGGTTAGACGCCCGCGGAGCGCATGCGATTCGTCGGACTAACGTCTCATGGACACGGGAAAGTGAGAGGATGAGTGCTGGTCGGCTAAATGGCTCCGATGTGACAGGGGCTAAATACACGAAACAAGTTAGTTATTGATCACCTGACCATTGACAAGACGCGACACCCGAGTGGACTCGTGTTTATTAGTATCACCACCACCATCTCTTGCGGGTTCGCGGTAAAAGTCCACATCCAGGTTAGTACAACAATCGGTGGTGCTCGCGAGACTGATATGTCCACTCCGCAGCTCGTTCCACAATTGTAGAGGATAAATACCTGGTAGTCGCACCAATCGAAGCTATCCGTTAGTCTTATCCCTCTCCTTTCGCTGCGTATTTAACATGTCTCATGTCCAACAGGACGAGTCTGACACTCAACCACAACCCCAACCCCCTGCCACACCCAAACTATCACGCGTCACTCAGCTTGGTGCGCGCCCTAGTGAATCCACTCCAGTTACGAAGAAACACGGACCAAATTTGCCTTACTCGACCGCGGAAGAAGACCTCAAAGCAATACGACTCCAGCTTGCAAAGGAGATGGAAGGTCGCTGGCTGGGTGCGATGCCCGTCGATGACTTTGTCGAAAAATACCTCCCTCGAGCCAACAATTCAAAACCACTACCCGACCTGCAAAGAAATCCGTTCGAGAACATCCCCGACGGGGTGGAAAGTCAACGTTATAACCACTTCGTGAGTACTCTGTCATCCCGGACGCCAGCCTCGTGACAGC
>JBBPMO010000968.1:0-13859 GCA_038090315.1 Xanthoconium stramineum
CTGCGGAGGCCACGTCCTCATTGTTGTCTGGTGGGGGCCTTGTCGTCCCTCCCCCACATCATTGTTGTCATCGTTGTTGTCATCCGCAGGCCATTTGTCCTGCAGAGGCCTCGTTGCCATCATTGTCCATTTGGGGCTACGTTGTCCATCCCCCACCATTGTTGTTGTTGTTGTTGTCTGGTGGGGGCCTTGTCATCTCTCCCCCACATTGTCATCATCATCGTCTGCAGGTCATTTGTCCTGCAGAGGCCTTGTCACCATCGTTGTTTGGTGGGGCTGCCTCTTCGTTGGTCCTCACTGACCATCCTTGCCTTGTTGTTGTTGTTGTTGTTGTTGTTGTTGTCTGGCAAGGGCCTCGTCGTCGTCCACATCGTCATCATTGTCGTCTTGCAAAGGCCTTGTTGTCCACTGTTGACTGTCCTTGCCGTGTCATCGTCATCGTTGTCCAGTGAGGGCCTCATCGTCATCATTGTGAGCAGCCAACGACGGCGGCATGATGTGCCTGTGTGGTGTGGTGAGCAACAACCTGTGAGATGAGTGACTGACTTACCTTTTTTTAGTGGGTGTAGCAGCTGACGATGTGGGTACGTTGAGGGATGATGTGCCTGGGACTTAATGGGCACTGTGGTAAGCATGCAATCTGACTTGTAACAGACTTACCTTTTTTTTCGCAGATGGAGGAAGCCTTAGCAGCGATGTGGTGTGTGAGTGGCCTGTGACGTATGTGGCTCCACTTGAAAGTCACATGACCCTGCACTCACAAATTTTTGCCAAGTCCCCATGGATTAGGATAGGGTAGCTACACTTTTAGTACACTTTCAGTAAGCTTTCAGTACATGTTTATACACTTTTACTATACTTTTCATACACTTTTAGTACGCTTTTTTGTACACTTATACTACACTTCTCCATACATTTTTGGTACACTGTGTGTCTGAGAGACACAGCCACAATATCTGTACAGGCTGTGTAGACTCCCACAGAGTGCTGCAGTCTGTTGGCTCTGTGGCCTGAAAAGGTTGGTTTGCTGATGAAAGTGGAAGTAGAGATCCACCTACCTGCCGGAGAGCAACCTCGAGGTGTGTGACAGGGACAGCATGAATAGAGGGTATCCATCTTATAAGTTCTTTGTACATTTTATACAAATGATTCTCTCTGGGGTGAGATGTCAGCAATGCGGATGAGATGTGATGTATGCCATGCACTCATTGGTGTGGTTGACAATGACACCAGCCTGAGCATTAGCAGCCTTGGCTCAATGGTCTGCCTCTGCTAACATGTCGTCGGCCATGTTGTAAAGTGACACAAGGTGTCTGATTAAACGGCCTTTAGAGTGGAAAGATTCTGGCCTGCTACAAGTGAAATCATTAGCGAACAGGCACTTGGTGGTTAAATGATGGATACTCAATGTTTTATTGGGGCGAACATTGTCTTCCAAGGAAGGAATTTGTGACATCAAAGTGGGGTTGGGGTTCTGGGAGGTGGTGTTTGGGGTGGACGTCTTTGCAGCGGACATGTTTGTAACTGACCATGATCAATCAAAGTCGAGGACAGGGACCAGTAAATAAGGCGCACACGACCAATGCTCTAAAAAGAATATGGAACGTAACCATTTGTCAGCTTGGTGAAGGGTCGGCAGGGTGTGGACAGGGCTTACTATTGTGGTCAAACAGAAAATAAGTATGGAATGTAACCTTAACAATTACAACTCAGTGCCATGTGTTCCACAATTGAATGCTGCACTCACGAAGGTTGTGGCAGCTGACAATATGAATGGCATTGGCCTTGGAGATTCACCCTGTGCAGGCTTGGATTAGGGTCAATATCAGCTAACAAAGGATTTGAATAGGCTGTATCACTGTTCAGGTTAGTGCCATGCACAGCATCTCCATGACCCTTACCCTGCAGCAGGTCATCAGACCAGTGATGCAAAGCGGGAAACTTAGCCAATGTACTTATTCGCCAGCCCTGATATCTGCCACAATAACAAAAGTGGGAGACTTGACCTACGTATTCGTCAGCCCTGCAGCCATATCAAAATCGTCAGCGGGCTAACAGTGCTTACCTAATGCCAACCAGAAAGTTTGGACTATGTATATGGAATGCAGCCTGACCTTGCAAAGTGGCCAGAAAAAAAATACAGTGCCACTCATCAAGAGCCCACTGACTGCAAATCCCTGCCTGGAAAAAATGGCTTGACCTTAGTTGATAGATACCTGTTGTTGTGATGTTTCAGCAGTAACAGCGGGGATGAGGCAATGGAATGGAGATGGCCCTTGCAAAAAGTGAAAAAAAAAATCACCTAACTTATGCTGCTCTTCTTGAGATGGTGTGGCGGGGGTAAGGGTTTGACATGTCCTTTGGTGAGACAATGATGAGACCAGGCAAAAGGCTCGCCACATGCAAATGCGTATGAACCTTCTGCAGAACATCTTGGCAAGGCAAATCAACAGGCTGCAAGGCATATGATCAGTGGGGCTCTCACCAACAATGGGGGACACTTGTCGAACTGCCGTCCTCTACTTCCCTCAGAAAGTCTTTGTTCTTCATGGCTGTCCTCTCTAAGCCTCTGTGGACTGCTCTGCCAGATGAACTCGAGCAGATGGTTCTGTTGCTCGCCAGCAGAGAGCCCCGCGAATTGGCGAGCTACATCCACGTGGCTCAGCACTTCAGGCATTGGTAAGCATACCCCAAACAGTGAAATCACGTGATGCTGAATTTTTTCTTCATGTGAAGTGTACAGCCCATCCTATACAAGAAAATCAGCCTCTTTAACCAGACCCAGGCTGTGGGGCTCATAGAGTTGCTTACCCTTAGGCCCAAGAGGGTCATCTACCTGTTTGTCGGCATGTCCGTCAGTCCTGACACCACTGTGAAGCTTCTTCATCTCTGTCCCCAACTCGTCAACCTTGTTTTGTACTCGGGAGGTAATGGCCTTGGTAAAATCGGCATACACCTCCAGGCTATCAATGACCTTGCTCACCTTAAGTACATCTCTGTCGATCCTGCTGCACTGTTCGGAATGCACTTCATGCATCTCCCTAATGCCAGCATCTTTCACCATGTCACCCACCTGGATCTGACAAGCCACTGGACCTGGGAAGTGATTACCAGAGATTTTAACTATCTGTATCACTTGACCCACCTATCAATTACCTGGCAGCAATCTTGCCATTCGACAGATCCTTTATGAGAATTGCAAGATCACCCTAAGTTCAAGATGCTTGTGCTCTGGAGAAACGACTCTGAAACTCACCCTCTCGTCACCTTCAATCTTGTCAAACGCAAACTTGATGATCCACGCATTGTTCTTCTGCATCGAGCAAGCCAGTGGTCTTTATGCGTCGATGGGGGCTTCTGGCTGCATGCAGAGCACGTAATTGCTTGGTGCAAAGAGAGAGGAAGTGAGTACCTTTGAATCTGTATCGTATCGCACTCACCTTTCCCTGCAGTCACCTCCATGGCATGTCCTTCAATGGTCGAGGACCTAACAGTTGTGTATCCCAAGATTGACTACAGTGTGTTCCCTTGGGAACATCCTTATAATTGAAGGGCTTGAGGGGGGCAGCACGTTCATTGGTGGGAGGATGGGCATTGGAGAAAGTATGTTGGTGATGGTGAGGATGACCACCGATGGCGATGCTGACACCCTATCCAAGTTTATCATATATATCTGTAGGATAAAATGTGAAGGTGGTGATGCTGATGATGAGTGGTGTTTAGTGCTGATACATTACCTACCCAAGTGTATTGTCTATACCTCAGTTAAAGTCACTTGTGTGCAACCAGCGTAGTAGGAGAATGTCAAAGGATTCTGTACGAATAATGAGAATGATCATAATGATGGAACCCCATGTACTTACATTGAGATAAAGGACAGCGGTGAGATAAGTGAGAGGAGTCTGGCAGAGGAGTCTGTGGAATAATCCTATGTGAATCAAGATAATAATGGGCATGAAAGAAGTGGGTGTACTTATGTCATTGTTGTAGTTAAGTTGAGAGGGAGCAACAGATGAGTATGCGAATGACTCTGTGAATGGGAGGTCCATGTGATCTGGAAACATCTGAGAAAAAAATGTGCTGGATCAGTCGTCAACGAAAGTGGAAATTAGTCCAAAATCCTTTTTTTCAAGGGTAAAGGGTATAGCCCTGACCGTCCCCGACTGTCCTGCATGTTTGAATACCAATGTATCGTGTTTCCCTTATAGTTTGGGTAACCCTCTTACTGCTGATGTCCTTTGCATTCAAGTGTCATAGTGGTTGTCTCCACTCGTTCAACAACAGCAGGGGTTTAAGGCAGCACCGTGTGGTATGCCCCATTTATGCAACAGTGCATGAAGACCAAATCACCCGAGCGGACACCACCTTCCACTCAACTGAGGAGCCCCCAAATAAGTGGATCAGACAGGGCAGAGACGATTCACTGGTACATGTTGAACTTCTCCACTGGCCATTGTACTAACTACAATCTCAGGGCACTAATTCACCAAGTGTACCAGTAGTTCCAAGGGATGGTGCAACCAATGTGGTCAGCAAGGTAAGTTCATGCTCTGCTTTGAATATTCAAACATTGTTCTCGCTTCTTCCAGGATACATCGAGTGAATGGTTGCATGCCATCCACCCTGACACATACGGTTCTCCACAGCCCGTACCTGATCCCATCCCTATGCAATCTATGTCTGATGACCCATCCAACTTCATACCTGTGCTCCCTGTTCCTCCTCCCAAACCACCTGTGCAATCTATGCCTGATGGCCCTGCCACCTCCGCGCCTGAGCAATGTCTTCCACCCTGCAATCGATGACTCCCTGCCAGGTTTCAAGACCTACTGCCAGACCCTCCATTGCCCACAGTCGCTCAGCCCCCCTCCTCCTCCGAATCTATCTTGCCACACATGTTCTTACATGTGTTTGATTCGTTTCATACACAATTCAACCAGTTTGGCATCGCACATGCCTACCACCATCGCCCCTCACACAATCCCGAGTCATTCCTCACTGCTGAGGAATTGTCTCAAACCAATGAATCCGTCTGCACCAGCACAGGAGAAGGAATGCATGTTGACCACTCCCTGCCATGGCCCTGGTCCAACATGACTATTTGGCGGCTCATGAGGTGGAAAGAGAGTGGGAGCACTCACAAGTCTGATTTGGAGGTCACTCGACTAGTCCACAATGTTCTCCAGGCCCCGGACTTCAACATCGACAACCTGAGAAAGTTCGATGCTTCCAGGGAGACCAGGCAGATGGATGCTGCCCAGAAGGAGGTCACTCTTGACAATCCTTTTGGAATTGATAGGTGGCGATGCACGACCATTGAAATCTCAGTGCCTACGAGGGAAAAGAATAATGAAGGCAATGGATGGATATTCCCTGTGGACAGGTTTCGTTACAGACCAATCACTGATGTCGTCCACGCAGTGTTTGCAGAGGCATCGTCGAAGACATTCCATCTTACCCCTTTCAAGAAGCTTTGGCAATTTCTGGTGACCGGTCGCGAGCAGCATGTCTATGATGAAGTCTACACATCAGACACATGGATTCAAGTCCAAGATGAGATAATGAAACAGAGAAGAGATGATGGCTGCAAGCTTGAAAGGGTTGTTGCAGGGCTGATGTTCTGGTCCGATTCAACCTGTCTCGCACAGTTCAGTCATGCATCCGCATGGCCCATTTATCTTTTCTTCGGGAATCTCTCCAAATATGCTTGGGCTAACCCACAGTCAGGATGTTGTCATCCCATTGCCTTCATCCCTTTGGTACATGGAATATATCCTCTTGTTTTGCTCAGAAGGGCTTACTGTAGTAATCAGCTCCCTGAGTCAATCAAGAAGTTCATATCCTCAATCTCTGACAAGAAAGACAACCGCAACTTGTTGACCCATTGCAAGTGAGAACTCATCCAAGCAATCTGGAAGATTCTACTCGATGATGAATTCGTCGAAGCTTACAAGAACGGCATTATTGTGGAATGCTTTGATGGTGTCCTCAGGAGAGTATACCTGAGGATATTCACATACTCCACTGACTATCCGGAAAAGTGAGTAATCGATTCGCATGCTTGTGGTCCTGATGCTGAATGACAATAAGGGTCCTTCTTGCCACCATTCAGGACAAAGGCCATTGCCCATGTCCTCGTTGATTGGTCCCTAAATTGCTATTCCATCGCACAGGATTCATCCGAGACCTTGCGGTGAGGTTGTCTTGAGCCAGAACTTACTTTGTTGAGAAGGTAACAGCAGCTCGATGGGTAATCTATGTCCTTGGCAGGCCTTTAAAGGGTGTTGCTGTAGAAACAATACTCAAAAATGAATCCCTGGTTCCCACTCTTGTATGCGCATTCCCTGTCGACTGATGTTACTCAATTAGTGACCTTATGATACTACAGAACACTTTTTGTGAGCGATTATCCCCCTTCGGCTTTGATCTGTTCGCCCACCTTGTCGTCGATCTCCTCCACGAGTTTGAGCTGGGCGTCATGAAGACTGTCCTGAATCATTTGCTCCACATACTATATGTTGTGGATCCTCGCAGGATTGAGATTCTCAATGAATGGTGAGCTTAAGGTCCCTCTCACAAAGCAGTTTCTGACGTGTATTCTGTTAGGTTCACACAGATAACCTCTTTCAGTCTTGGCACAATCCGTTGTTTTCCACTGGAGGTCGCAGACACAAGCCAGCGCCCAGCATGGTTTTTTGAGCAGGTGCTCCAGGTACTGTAATTGCTAGGTTGATTGCTGGTGGACTGATGGAGCTCAACGTCTTGTTGCCCAGTGTGCCATTCCTGCTGTTGAAGGCCTTTTCCCTCCTACCCACAACTCCAACATTCAAGCCCTTCTGTTCCAACTCTGTGAATGGCATGCACTGGCAAAGCTGTGGATGCACACAGACGAATCTTTGGACCTTCTTCAGCAATCCTTACATTGCCTTGGCGATCAGCTGCGTCATTTTCAATGACATACGTGCACTGTGTTTCACACCCATGAACTCCCAAATCAAGCAGCACAACAACAAAGGAGGGAAATGGCTGAGTACACTGCTGGCCATCAAAAGAAAGAGCCACAATCTGTCTTGCTCCCGAAGACCTTCAATCTCAACATCTACAAGTTTCACGCCCTGGGCGATTATGTCGACATGATAAAGATGTTCGGTACGACAGACTCATACACCACTCAAGTTGTGAGTCAACCACCGATCTCTCTTTGCCTACAAGCACCCTACTAACTAATGTCACTGATTTGATAGGGCGAGCTGGCCCACCGTATGATAAAAAAGATGTACGCTCTCTTGAACAAGAAGGATGTCCAAGAACAGTTTGCAAGGCAAGAGCATTGACGCACACTCCTGAGACAGCAAGTGTCCCAGGAATTGCCGGATACAGAACTAGAGGTTCTTGACATGTCACCCGCATTACATCACTCGATGGCTTGCCAGGCACGAAAAGACAACACTCTCAGTCTCCCACTGTTCCTCTCCGAGCATGCCAATGACCCTGCCATTGAGGTGAGTGAATCTGTCGCACATACCTCTCGTTCCCACTTACACGTCTCATAGCTGAATTTCATGAAGTGTCTGAAGGACCACATGCTCTTGAGGTTGCACAACCTTGGTTTCGATGGTGATGAACATTCATTCACACCAGAGCAACGAAACGAATTGCGACTCCTCAACCTTGACCATGTGGTGGAATTGAAAATCCTCTGGATCAACTACACGACCTATGATATCCATAGGGCTTACGACTGTCTACGGCCGGGCCACCTTGCTTTCCTCATGACGTTGTCGAGGGAAGAAGATTCTGACCATCACCCCTTCTGGTATTGCCAGCTGTTGAAGGCATTACACATCAAAGTCGACTTCTGTCCAGGTGGCGTAACTCGTTCAAGTCAGATGTTAGAGGTGCTGTGGGTCTGTTGGCTTGGGATTGAACCTGGCCATAAGTGGGGATTCAGGTGGTGTGCACTTCCCAAGGTTGGTTTTGTGCCTGAACGTGGTGATAGCCCTACCTTCGGCTTTTTGGATCTCTCTCTAGTGATCCGTGGATGTCACCTCATACCCACATTTGTGGACGGTCGTACCGATCAACTATTACAGAGGGGCCAGTCAGTAGCCAGACAGCATGGGGAAACTGATGATTGGGCAGGATATTATGTGAATATGTGAGTGATTTTTTCTTCATCATTCTTCACTAGTGTATGCTAATGGATACAGATTTGCCAAATGAGACATGTTTGCGTGATTCACAGGGATTGGCATCAGTCATGACGCAGTGTTCTTAGGAAGGCATACACATGGGCTGGCTGTTGACAATGTACATGGCGACGACAACGACAACGATGACAATCCCAACGAGAGCGAAGAACCCAATCTGTGGAGGGTGGCCCTAGAAGATACAGGGGAAGACGAGGACATGGATGAGGACGAGACTGAAGATGGCAATGACAGTGATGACAGTGCGAGTGAAGCCTCTGATGACAGTTCCTCGCATGTTTGTTTCTAATACGACTTAATTTAACCTGTTACTGCTGGTATTCTGCCCACTTTAAACCGGGATTCAGGTAGACAGTTGCTCGTTACCCATCAATCAGCATACACTGCCCTGAACCCACCTTGCATTTCATCTCTGTCTTCTTCCCTTGCCTGCCCACCTATATGCTTTTGCCTCATGTGTTTTATTTCTTTCTCTGTCTGAAACAACTACTATTTAGCAACACCCTGTCTTCCTGCCAAACTAATACCTGCCTCATCAACACATTTTTTCTCCATCAACACCACTTTGCTTGCCTGGAGTATCCTCCTTGGTGTATGTGCACCAGCTCATGTGTTGAAGGTTATTGGTGGCTTACCACTTCTTTGCCTGTCCAGAGTACCCCCCTTTCTATGCACGACAGCGCTGTATGATTAGCAAGGAGCAGATCAACAATGTCATGGACAAAGTTCTTCTATGCAACAACTACTGTGCTGGCAGTAGTCAGGAGGTACATACACAAGCTCCCTGTGCATGTTGAGTGTGCCAACAGCTAATTACCCTCCTCTACAGGCTGTCAGAGTCCTCTGTTCCTGATTCTGAGTAACCCTGCCGGTCCCTGCACCAACTTACCTACTATTAGCTATGAAGCGGTGGATATGCTAATGGGCACGTTAGTACTCCATTGACACTGTTTGTGTACATTGCTACACTTAATTTCGACTTAGTACAATCTTAAGTTGTATTGTACTTTCTACCAACTTTTTTCTGTGGCTGAAAAGTGTGTGCTAAACTCCTGGTAATATCAATATACCTTTGACATACGGTTGACGTCTTACGACTGATTGTGATAAATCAAAAATATTGGATGAGCTTGTGGATGTCTCATGAGCTGTTGTTATATACCAGTAATATTGTATGAGCTCACCAAGAAATATGGGCATGGCATAAGTGGCCACAACCATGTAAGGTCCTGGACATTCTTGTACATACTGTGCTAGCAGTGTCATTAACAATCTGTCTGTCATTGCTTGGTATTACATTGGCCTGCGCTTGTAATATCTTACCAGTCTTTGGCCATGTCTACAATTATGTGTCACATGGCTCACATTTGTCACATCTCACAAGTAGTTATAGTGCTAGGGTGGTGGCCGTGATGACTGTGCCACCGACCATCACAATCATGACCACTGCCCAAATGACATCCTTCTCCCTCTGAATGATCCTTCTAGAGATGTACCTAACTGGGTTAATGTATTGTATGTTTGCCATCATTGGTGTGATGTGGCTCTGGATTGCCCAGCCCTTTGGGGTCACCATTTCATGGCATCACTATGATGGACGAAAGAGTTATTGGCAAGATCAAAGCAAGTGCCACTGAAGATATGCCTCAGGCTCAGTTGTGATGAAGCCAATTGGTGGATGGATGCCATGGAGAAATTGATGAAGCATGCAGAACGTTTCAAAGATGTCAACTTGTATGTTGCTGACCAGCACGCTTCTCAGCTCCTTTCCATACTTTCTCAACCTTTGCGTGCCCCTTGCTTGGAGAACTTGACAATTTCAATATTGTTTTCTCCTTCTGAACAGCCTTCCTTGCCATTCCATGGAGACACTCCAGTCCTCCATACACTAGACCTCTCATATTGTCCAGTGCTGTGGTGTTCATTCAACCTCAGTTCTTTGATGATTCTCCATCTAGTTCATTTTCCCAGTCAGTTTCTGGAAAACACAGAGGACATTCTTGCTATCCTGTGTGATATGAGATGCCTCATGGAACTACGTCTCTATGGTGTTCTTGCTAATGCTGTTGGTTTTCTATCTAGCCCGGCATTCCATAGCTTTCAGAATGCCAATTTACCCCATCTGTCTTGCCTTTCCATCCATGCTCCTCTATCAGCAGTTCTTGCATTCCTGTTTTATGTCAACCTTCCACTAAAACTGACAGTCTGGCTAATATGCTCTCATGAAGATGACACCACCCCTAAATGTTACATTCTGCTGACCTTGGCTCTTACCCAAAGGCTTGGCATGTTCCAAGACCAGTCAAAGATTCACTCTTTGATTATCAACCTTTTGGGAGGGCACCATGCATAAGTCATGTTCAGTTCATTGGAGCTGGATTGCAATGGTTTCCAATACTCAATGACACAGGACCTGTATTGGAACCACTATTGGAATAACCTGTTGGAAAAGAGCTGGAAACCTCTGTAGAATACTCAGTAAGTCACTATATTAGTACTAGATGTACTGTACCTGTAGAATACTCAGTAAGTCACTAAGTAAGACTAAAGGTACTATGGTGCGATGTAGCTAATGCTTATGTAATCTGTAAATACCATATATGGACACATCATGCAGTCACTTGGGATTGTATAACTGGTTCCCCCAAGTTTCACCAAACCCTGTGAATATGGTTCTGGCCGGGTGTCTGGCCGGTATACCTGGGACCAGTACGGCTGGGCATATCTCTGTGAGAGATGCCTGGCTGGTACCACAATCATGAACCAATATTATGATGTGAACATGGCACCAGCCAATACAACCCTTATGACCAAATATAGTGATGTGGACATAGTACCAGCCAGCCATGTCCCATTTCAAATGACCGGCTGGTATCACTCTCATGACCATATATAGCAATGTGGATGTAGTACCGGCCACCAGTCTGACCTGTGAAATCACTGGCCAGTACTACTGTCATGACCAAATATAATCATGTGGAAATAGTACCGGCCAGCCATGTCACATGTCAAATGACCAGCCAGTACAACCCTCATGACCATATGTAGTAACATGGATGTAGTACTGGCCGCTAGTCTGACCTGTGAAATCACCAGCCAGTACTACTGTCATGACCAAATATAATCATGTGGACAAAGTACTGGCTGGCCATGTCCCATTTCAAATGACTGGCCGGTACCACTCTCATGACCATATATAGCAATGTGGATGTAGTACCGGCTGCCAGTCTGACCTGTGAAATCACCGCCGGTACTACTGTTATGACCAAATATAATCATGTGGAAATAGTACTGGCCAGCCATGTCACATGTCAAATGACCAGCTGGTACAACCCTCATGACCATATATAGTAACATGGATGTAGTACTGGCCGCCAGTCTGACCTGTGAAATCACCGGCCAGTACTGCTGTCATGACCAAATATAATCATGTGGAGACAATACCGGCTGGCCATGTCACATTTCAAATGACCAGCTGGTACCACCCTCATGACCACATATAGTGATGTGAATGTAGTACCAGCTGTGGATTTCAGCTGTAAAATCCCTGGCCAGTACTACTGTCATGACCAAATATAGTGATGTGAACATGGTACTGGCCAGCCATTTCACTATTACAACTGTCATGATCCAATATAATGCATGAACCAGCTGGCAGTACTACATGTGTGATCAAGTACAGTAATGTGAATGTAGCCCCAGTGGCTGGTACCAATGTCCTGAGTGAAAACAGTGATGTAGACATGGTACTGGCCAGCCACTCCATGTTTAAAATGACTGGCTGGTACCACCGTTCTGATCTGACATCATGACATGCATGTAGTACCGGCCGGCCATCTCACCTTTGAATACACCAGCCAGTACTACCCTCATGATTCAAAATGTAATGTACATTTGGCACTGGCTGACCCTCCCACCTTTGACATGCCTGGCTGGTACCATCCATGTGATCAAATCTTCCAACATGAATGTGATACCAGCTGGACATCTTACCCTAGTACCACTTCTGTAATCAGATATAATAATGTACCACCTTGCTTATACTTGTTCTGAACTCCTGCTTTTGACCCATTTTTCTCTGTACACACATAATGTTACAATCTTCCTTTGGAAGACGCTGATGCACCAGTCTTTTTCCTCAACCTACCTATGACCTTCTGGACCTAATCTCGTACTCTCTAGTGACTGAGCGCCAACTTTCCCCTTTAACATTGGTGACTGTTACAATCTTCCTTTGGAAGACACCGATGCACCAGTCTTTTTCCTCAACCTACCTATGACCTTCTGGACCTAATCTTGTACTCTCTAGCGACTGAGCGCCAACTTTCCCCTTTAACATTGGTGACCTGTCTCGTTATTGTCCTGGTTGGACACTCATGCGTCCCCATTTCTCCTTCTGCTCTTCTCTTCCGGACTGGGACGCTATCTCGTTACTCCTTGGGCAATATCCATGGACCCGTCTCCTTCTCTGACATTCTCTGACGTTCCCTGATGACGCGGCCCTTTAAACACCTCGTCATGATCTATGTAGTCTAGAACACTGCCTCGTCACAGTTCTATCTGTTTCCTCATCATTCCATCACAGACACTGCCACTCATATCTTTCCTGTACTTATACCTGTCCCTTCGTTCCCACATCTCCTTTCTCTTCTTTCCTCACGTTTCTTCTACGCACCCACAAGGCATCTACTCTCATAGTCCTGCCTTGTCCTCTCTAGTACTCCTCGAGTCTACTCTCTACCCTTGTGCAATCTATCAGCTGTTCGCTGAGAACCACTGACCAACACCTAAGTCGGCCGTCTGCCGAACCCCTAGTCCCCACTCCAGTCGGCTGTCTGCCGAACCCCAGATCAATACCTTAGTCGGCCGTTTGCCGAACCCTTGAACCCTTGCCTTCTTTGGCCGTTTGCCAACTCTTTAACCCTAGTCCCTGTCGACCGTTCGTCGACCCTCTAGTCCCTAGTCATCGTCGACCGTTCATCGACTTCCCAGTCCCCAGTCCTCATCGACCGTCTGTCGACTCTCTGTCTCCCTGTCATCATCGACCGTTCGTCGATTCCTTAGTCCCTAGTCATCATTGACCGTCTGTCGATTCTCCAGTCTTCAATCACCATCGACACTTCATCGATTCCCCAATTCCTCGTTGTCGTAGATCCCTTACTTCCTCGACATCTCTCTTCTTAATCTTGAGGACGCAGCGTCTCTTCGTGAGTACCTCCCTCAGAGAACTTCCGACCGGCAGTAGTCGCCTTTGCGTAACACATAACTACATATTATTCAAAGTAGACAAGAATGATGGATGACAAGTGAGACTAATGATGCGACCATCATGCATAATCAGAGCCTCGGCTCTTCTTGCTTGGCTTTCAAGTGCGTGCTGATGCTCGTTGGGATGGACCAGGGGAGGGTGACCGATGTCTCTTCCCTTTCCCCTTCCCCTTTCCTCTAACACATGCCTTCATCTTTTCTTCTTCCCTTCCCTCCTTCTCCTTCTTTTCGCTCTCACTCACCCTCACCTTCTCTGCCCCCCTTACCTCCTGCTCCTCTTTATTCCCTGCTCCATCAGTGCTAATCCTCACCTCACCCTCCCCTTCTCTCACCTCCTCCTGCTCACTCTTTCTCGGCTCTTCCCCACCCACCCCCTCAACA
>JBBPMO010000969.1:0-13856 GCA_038090315.1 Xanthoconium stramineum
TCCATTTGCCCTCACCAAACCTGCACCAGTACCGACGCCTCCTCCAACTGACACAGCAAAGGTGGCTCCAATTCCAGTCCCTTTGACCCCGGCCCCGCCTCCAGCTGTGCCCAAGATATCTCTCGTACCCCCTACGCCCGAGACTATAAAAGTTGCTTCAGAGGTGCCAACTCTGCCGGCGACAGCAGTACCAGCAGCTAGTGCCCCACCAAAACCTTCTGGAACGCCCGACTTTTTCGCCACCTCTTCTGTTTTCGCCAAGCCAGTGACGATTATGACGCCACCTTCATTTCTCGCTGTCCCGGCGGTGGTGCCATCAAAGCCCACCGAAGCTCCGGAACCAAGTGTGCCCAAGGCGGCTGGCGTAACTCCATCACTGTTTGGTGCACCGTCACGGCCTATATCTGCATTCGCCACGTCTATTCCTGAATCTCTCGCTCCCTCTACCGCCATCGAGGCACCTCCTATATTACCCAAGGAAGCCAAACGGCCTGCAGTAACTACACCATCCCTGGCTCCACCTTTCACATTCGGGGCACCCGCGAAACCACTTGAATCGGTTCCAGCACCTACTCCCAGTCTTCCATCCGATCAACCACCGGCAGCAGAACCTCCAAAGCCCACTGTCCCGTCGAACGGTAGTCCTTTTGCATTCAGTGCTCCACCTGCCGCGCCATCCCCGGCTACCGCTGCAATTTCCACTACTGCCGCACCTGCCACTAGCGCTGAGGCACCAAAGAGTGTCTTCACCTTTGGTCAGCCAGCTCCCGCCCCCACATCGACATCGGCCCCTGCTTCGGTGACAGCGCCGCCTGCGGATGCACCCAAAGCTCTGTTTGGTACTGCGCCATCCGCGGCTCCGTTCTCATTTGGGCAGCGCCCCAGCACTGCTCCAGCTGAGGAAAAACCTGCAGCGAGTCCCTTTTCTTTTCCAACTGCCACTGGGGGGGAGAAGACATCAACGACGGGTTTCGCCTTTGGCACTTCGAGTGCCTCAACGGCACCTCTTGCCGCCACTTCTCCATTCTCCTTTGGTGCTGCCCCCAGTGGAACAACAGCGGCAGATGTCTCCAGTAAATCTTTCGCGTTCGGGACAGCTAAGCCTTCCCGACCTGTCACACCTCCAAAAACTGTGCAAGAGGTGACGATGGACGAGAGCCCGGCAAGGGATATTGTCCTCAATGGCAATGCCAAAGCCCCGGCAAAACCGACTCTCAGTTTCGCTTTCACCACGCCTACGCCGAGCGGATCTGCACTGTTTGCCCAGAGTCCAGCTACGACCACGGCCCCATTTAGTTTCGGTGCCCCGAGTGCGACCGTCAACCCGTTTGCAAAAGATGAGAAGAAAGAGATCAAGCCCGTGGTCTCCTTTAGTGGTTTCGGGCAAACACCTTCTACCGGTTTCTCATTTGGTCAGAAACCACCTGAGAGTCCGGCGACAACTGCGCCCCCGTCTGCTCCCTTTCAATTTGCACAGCCGTCCCCAAATGTTGCCCCTGTATCACCATTCTCGTTTGCACCTGCTTCGACTCCGTTTGGTCAACCTTCGACAGCTTCTGCCCCATCTAGTCCCTCGTTTAATCGACCCTCGACGTTCACATTTGGAACGCCGACCACAACGCAGCCACCAGCCAATCCGTTCGCGTTTGGGACAGGCAGTCAACCTGCTTCTCCTGCTACTGGCAGCACTACCCTCCCGTCTGGAACGACCGGAAGCACGCCATTTGCATTCGGTGCTGGCGCAAGCACGGCTGCTGCAGTGGGTTTTGGTGCATCGGGCACTGTAGCGGCGCCAGCGGGATCGCTGTTTACAATGGGGGCTGCACCACCTCCCGCGGAAGGAGCAGGTGGCAGGCGCATAAAAGGGCTCCCGCGACGCGGAAGACGGTGATGGGGATAGGATGACGAACCCGGCGTGGTGGCTGGTGGTTGAACGCGAAATTTCTCCGCGGTTTTCCTTTCACGAAAAATGTTGTCTCTCTCAATCTTGCGCTACCCCCTTCGCCTACGCTGATGTTAAGCATCGTTTCTGTAGGATTCTTTCCCATCCATCTTATTGGGAGTTCAAATCTCTAGACATTCTCTTTGGGAATCTCGTGATTGTTGGCGTTGTACACTACGTGGCTGACGGCCACCGCTCATTCGCACTCTTGATTTCTCGTTTTCTGTTTGATGATCACGCTACAGTCCCTTTTCGCATACGTCTAGTGCTCACATACTTACACGGGCTGAAGGCCTACGTAGATCCATATTACCATCCTCGCATTCATACTAGCTCGCTTGTTGTGTTTTCTGCATGTTTTCTTTTATTACCTTGGGTAGATACGTTTCTAATTTGCATGCTCTGCTGTGTGTTGCAATATACCCTTCCTGGTGGCGACGCGCGCGACGCGTCTGACTGAACACTACACCATTGAAAGCTTGAACGCGTGCATCATGCCTCGCGAAATCGTGACAGTCCAGCTCGGACAATGTGGAAATCAAAGTGCGTCCCTTCCTCCCGATCTACCAGTAGTCATCTAACGTCTCATCCCACTCGTGGCCTAAAAACACGAAACCGGTACGATGATCAAGTGGGCGCCGTGTACTGGCAACGGCTCTGCGCCGAACACGGGATCAACAAAGAGGGGATCCTCGAAGAGTGGGCGACGGAAGGCGGCGATCGCAAGGACGTGTTTTTCTACCAAGCCGACGACGAGCACTACATTCCGCGCGCCATCCTCGTCGATCTTGAGCCTCGGGTACGTCGCGGCCCTTTTCTCTCCCCCCGCGTCGTGTGCGTGGGGTTGACCTGGTTTGAACGGACGCCGCCCAACAGGTGATCAACAACATATTGAGCTCGCCGTGGGCGAATCTGTACAACCCGGAGAACATATTCTTGTCCAAGGACGGTGGAGGGGCAGGGAATAACTGGGCGCATGGGTACGCATCGGGGGAGAGACTGTACGAAGAAGTCATGGAGATGGTCGATCGAGAGGCAGAAGGGAGCGATTCCCTCGAGGTACGCACTCATCCCATCGGGCCATCCCCCCCTCCTCCCTGCGCGCGCTGGCTGACCGACCTCCCTAGGGGTTCATGCTCATGCACTCCATCGCCGGCGGAACAGGCTCCGGTTTCGGCTCGTACGTCCTCGAACGGCTCAACGACAAGTTCCCAAAGAAGCTCATTCAGACGTACTCGGTCTTTCCCAACGCACAAGAGGGCGACGTCGTCGTGCAGCCGTACAATTCGCTGCTCACGCTCAAGCGGCTGACGAACCACGCCGATTCGGTCGTCGTGCTCGATAATGGGGCGTTGGCGAGGATTGCGGCAGATAGGCTGCATGTGCAGACGCCGACGTTTGATCAGACGAATCAGCTTGTGAGTGTGTCGTGTCGTGTCGTGTCGTGTCGTGTCTGTCGAACGTGGATGGGGCCTGACGTTCACGCCGTGGTAGGTATCGACGGTGATGGCCGCGAGTACTCAGACGCTGCGTTATCCTGGCTACATGAACAATGACCTCGTGGGCATCATCGCGTCCCTCATTCCGACACCCCGGTGCCATTTCTTGATGACGTCCTACACGCCATTCACGAGCGATCAGATCGACAAGGTGAGTTTGCCGTCGCGCGACATCTTGTCACCCACCCCGTCACCCTGCGCGATCCCTAGGCAAAACCGATCCGGCGTACGACCGTGCTAGACGTCATGCGCCGTCTTCTACAACCCAAAAACCGCATGGTGTCAACGACGCCGAGCAAAACAGCATGCTACATCTCCATCCTCAACATCATCCAGGGCGACGTCGACCCGACCGACGTGAGCCGGTTTCCTCCCCTGTTCCAACGGGTCCTTGAGCCCGCTGACCGCTGATCGCTGACCTCGCCCAGGTACACCAATCGCTCCTCCGGATACGTGAGCGGCAGTTGGCCAATTTCATTCCGTGGGGGCCGGCGTCGATACAGGTGGCGTTGACGCGTCGGTCGCCGTACGTGACGACGAACCACCGGGTGAGCGGACTGATGCTCGCCAACCACACGAGTATCGCTTCTGTACGTCTGTTTTTCACCGTGTCGGAGGTGGAGGGAGTGCTGATCTGATCCTGCCGTTGCAGCTATTCAAGCGCATGTTGGACCAGTTTGATCGTCTCAGAAAGCGGAATGCATTTTTGGAGCAGTACAAGAAGGAAAAGATGTTTGAAAACTCTCTGGAAGAGTTTGACGATGCGAGGTGAGGGTGGTGTGGTATCTTTGGTTGTGTATCTTGACGTGTTATCTTAGGGCTACGGCAGAGGAGCTGCTCAAGGAATACAAGGCTTGCGAAAGCGCAGATTATATCACATACGTGGGTCCTTTGTCTGTGCCTAGCATGCTTGATGATCATATTCCTTCTAGGGCGCACAGGAAGAAGGGTCATGAACTGAGCGCCTCGATTGTACCCGTTTCCCTCTCGTGTTTTACTAGTACTCAGACATCATGCTTATCTTGGAAGAAATACATTGTCAGATGAGATCTAGGGGTGACAGAAAGCAAAGGTAATGTGATAACAATCCATGGCGGCATAGTCTGTCGATATTAGATGAATTAAGGAGGGGTCAAGTTACGACTTCTTTGGCCCCTCCAGCTTCTTCCCAATATCTGTACCTGGGGCCGGATATCAATTTCGTTTTGCTAGACGGGACAGAGGGCAATACATACCACGAAGTTTGACCCCGAGGATCCTCTCCATCTTGGACAGAATTTGGGGATTCGGGATAGCCTTGCCGGATTCGTAATCCTGGATGACCGAAGGCTTCTCGTTGATCTTTTGTGCGAGATCCTTCTGCGTGAACTGCTTCTCCATACGAGCGGTTTGGACCGCCTATCGCACATATGGCGTATGAGTAACGCCATTGAAGACGTGGGATATCGAAGACTCACCTTGCCAACAGAAGCATTGACCTTGGCGGGTGGCGCAACTTCGTTCTCGCGATCCAATTTGGCTATTTTCTGGTGATCAGGACCTAGAGCACTGTGAGCAAGCCCTACGATCGGACTATCATGCAAGCGCGCACGCACCGGCATGAGCCTTGTTCCCGCTAGTGGTAGTCTTCTTGTCTGTAGCAACGACGGCCCCGGCTCGGCGTGCCTATCGCCAAGAGGTGTGAGTGATCCCAAACGGGGTCCTAGCAGCGTCAAGCGGTACTTACAGCTGCAGAGGAAAAGAGGATGAGTGAAGCGAGAAAAAGAGGGCTGTGCCAAAGGGCTTACCATTCACGTCTGCATCCTTGCGAGCGACTTTGGGGGCTTTGGCTCTGTAGCCGATGACGGTCTTGCTCTCCCAGTCAGCGTTGCCGTTCATCGTGGAGTGTAGTTGTTGTGGGTGTGGTGGTGGTTGAGAGGAAGGAGGATGAGCAACGTAGATATATGTGTCACGCTGTCACGGCTGTGACGACTTGACTCACGCTCAAGGCTGTCATTGAATGACTTGAATAACGAGTTACATGTGGGTATTGTCAAACCCATCGAGCTATTGTGATGATTGGTCGCGCCCGCACTGCGCAGGACGTTATGCCCAACTCCGTTGGCGGCCCACGAAAAGAGGGGGAATATTCGTTTAAATGTCTCTGTAAATGTAAAAATATTCCCGTCGTCGTCGACGAAATGAAGTCGTGCACTCATTCACACGGCTGAGAACTAAAAGACCAGCGCGAACATTCCTCGGTGCCAACCATGCCCAGCACACCCTTCATCCACGTCGCCTGCTTCACCGTCGGCGCTCTCGTCGGAGGCGGCGTCGCCACGGCCATCTCCTCCCGCAGACCCACCCCCGTCGCACGTCTACCGCCCGTCCTCGACCTCGACAAAAACGGTGACGCAAGACTATCCACTGCCGTCGCCCCCACCTCCGCAGTGTCTGCGGTCCTCAAATACGGACACCCAGGTGGGTGTCGGCAAGACGATTCGAGCATGGAGAACGTGGGTCATTGACTGGTCGTGCAGGACCAGTCCCGGATCTACTTGTGCGCAAGGCGTATACGGCCGCGTACGATAGAAGACTGCGGCATCCCGCCTGGGTGAGCGTTGTCTCTTTCTGTCGTCGTTCCTTGATGCGAGCGCGTCGTACTCTGGTTTTCAGACAGCCGAACACCTCACCCTCGCCTCGCTGGGTAAATCGGTCGTTGCACCGGCCACAGAGGACGAAGTGGGCGACAGGACCAAGTCCACTTTTACGGAGGACGAGTCGTTGCCAAACATGTTCCGCGCCAAGCTCCAGGATTACTTCAGGAGCGGGTACGATCGAGGACACATGTACGTCTTTTCCGTTTGACGCGTTCGTAGACGAGATGACGAACAGCATTGATTAGGGTGCCCGCTGCCGACGCCAAGGTCTCTCAAGACGCCATGAACGAGACATTCTTGTTGTCCAACATTGCACCGCAGGTCGGCGTAGGATTCAACCGTCACTGTACGCTTCATACGTCATTGGACATCACCATGTCGTGTTGACGCTCCCGACAGACTGGGCTTACGTCGAAGACTGGTGTAGAAGGCTCACCAAATCGTTTTCCGACGTCTACGTCTTTACCATTCCACTCTACCTTCCTCGCAAAGACCTGGACGGCAAGTGGCGCGTCGTACGTATTTCCTTCCATTGCCATTTTACCACCCCGACCCGCTCATGTCACCATATGCCCAAAATTGATAACCAAAACTAAAACTCGAAAAGAACTACGAAGTCATTGGTTCACCGCCCAACATCGCTGTCCCGACCCACTTTGCAAAGGTCGTCCTCGCCTCGAGACCGTCCTCACCCTCGACACCCGACGTGCCCGAAATCTCCACGGGCGCCTTCGTCCTCCCAAACGCGATCATCCCGGATGATGTCCCATTCGAGAGTTTCGTCACCCCAGGTACGGTCCCGCCCCTACTTTTCATTTCATTTCATTTCGTCCCGTCCGTCTTTTCTTTCTTCCGACATCGCCTCCATGAAACGCACCCACACGCCCCGCTTGTCCTTTTCTTTATGTTCACATGTCGGTATGCCCACATGGCCCCTTGCTCACGCGCGATTTTTTTTTCTTTTGTGCAGTCGACACCGTCGAACGCGCCGCGGGGCTCACCCTCTTCTCCGACCACCTCAAGAGCGCGTCGAAACATATTTGCAAGACGACCAAGTGCGAGGTGATCGTCCGCCGCTTCGACGAAGCCCAGAAACGGCCCGAGATGCGACGGGCAGTGTCAGCACCGCGGTGACTCGTCTTGACGTCTTCGCTTCCTGGCCTTTTTACCGTCGGCGTGTCATGTGGATGGCGATCGCGATGGCTTCTGGACTTCTGATGCCAATTTTTCTTTTGTCTGGTCGGGTGCGGTCAGTTCGGTTCGCCAATGTCAGAGCTTCGATGTCCAGGGAAGAAACAGGGTGGTGACGACATGGATGCATCAAGCAACGTGTATATGACTATCCTATATAGTTATATATCTGAATCAGAAATAAAATCCATCCGGCAAACAGTGAGATGTCGCAATTGCAAGGGCTCATACCACCAGCAGCGAGATGAACAACAAGGGGAAAAAATAGAGAACAAAAAGATGATGCAGAGATGAGAGAAAGAGTCAAGGTTTTTATGTATATGTGAGATGACGATGCGGTATACAGTTTATCAGACGGAGAGGGCAAACATGCAATGTGCACCCATGGATCGAATGGAGATCAGCAAAAGAAAAAAGAGGACAACGATACGAACATAAGCCATTGGAATTAAATGCAACGAATCATGCATATCAGGCATATATACGATCTCAAAGGAATGCCTACTTGCCTACGAAAACGCAATGGGATCAAGGGATGGAAATCAGACATCTATATCTCCAGAGGCTCGTGTGTGCGCGCCTCGAGTCCGCCGCCGCGCGTCTGCACATCGATGTTGGTCCCCCTACGTACCCCAAATCCACTGATTCCCGGACCGCGCGGCTGCCTTACGACTCCACTGCTAGCAGACTCGCTTCCAATCGAGCCCATTATGGAGGAAGGAAGGCTTGGCACAGGTGGGATTGAAACACTCCCAAAGCCGCTGCTGTTGCCGAAGAGGGATCCAAAGGCTCCTGGGGAACGGCGAGACGGAGAGGCGATGGTCGCATAGCCCTCTCGGATGTTCCCGTTGGATGCACGCGAGGTGAGGCGTGGCGCTTGTGCATGCAACGTCTTCATGTCCGGCATCGATTTTTTCATGCGCAGGGTGTTTGCAAGCTGGGACTGAGAAGAAGAAGCCGAGAGATACGCGGAAGGGGCGCGCGATAAAGTGGGAGGCTGAGTTCTCTGCAATGCACATGACATAAATTAGGCTTCCTTAACGTAAGCATAAGCGAGTAAGCGAGGGGAACTTGCCCTGTTGGGATCAATTCGAGTGACGACGGCGTATCGTTCGTCGCCTTCGCCGACGGAGTAATGATATACGCCTAACTTCTGAGCAATCAGATGAACTATCCTCCTTTGCTTGGGGGTGAGCGTCCGGGAGAACGCGAGTTCGTCCCTCATACGGTCGTCCTTGAAAAGGAGGATCCTAGAGTAAATCTCGAGAGTCGAAGGGTCGTTCAAATCCAGCTCGTTAGAGGACGCCGCCTTGTCCGATGGGTTTGGAGTCGCCGGTGCCACAGGCGGAGAAGTTGGGGGGTTGAAGCCCTGGGCGATCGGAAGCTGGGGCATATCTGGTGGGGAATATTGAGACTGATATGCCGCTCCAGTAGAGAAAGAACGCTGAGGGGTGAACGTCGGGGCAGCGATGGGCCCGAAGTCGTCATACGATGGGCCCACCACGGCCGCGGCCACAGCAGCCGCAGCCTGCTGTTCCTTTTCGAGCTGCATGGAACGCATTCGGCGAATGGCCTTTTCTCTCTCGATGCGCTCCTTTTCACCTGCCTGTAAGACTTTTTTGTATTCGACGCGGAGTTTGCGGCCTTGTACGTCGAAACCGTTCAAAGCAGCGACGACGGCGTCCGCGTCCGCAGCCTGGCGGAAGTTGGCAAAGGCCAGACCGCGGAACGAGCCCTGCTGGTCGAGATGGTAGTTGAAGGCATATGGGGTAGGAATCGACAACGATGTCTGGCAGGATGGTGTGTTGATCGATTCGGAAAGGATGTTGGAGATGGACTTACGATGATATCAAGGAGGGTTTCGCGTCTTACATTGAAAGGTATGTTCTTGATGACAATAGCAGTGGGTATAATCTCGTCATCGGGGTTCTGACCGGGAGTGGAGGGGGCTATGGGAGTGGGAAGGAGATGACCCATAGGCGGGGAACCACCCGAGGACGAAAAGTCGGAATTATTGTTGGGAGAGAGGGAACGATTTTCGGGGATGGAGACCGAGTTGTCTAGCCATTGCTGGGGGACAAGGGTGAGAGAAGAGGACAGAGGCAGTGGGGGAGATAGACGCACGGTGGGAAGGCCACTACGGGGAGGCTTGATCCTGAGGGGAGACGGGCTGACGTTGAGAGGGTTGTAGTGGGACTGGGCGGAGATCGGGGGCGAGGTAGAGAATTGGTACTGCTGTCTGGCACTGGGGGGGGCTGAACCATCATAATCGTGAATGTCATTGAGACGTTGCTGGGTGTTGAGGGACAAGGTGGACATGTCAGGCGTGGGGGACGTCGTCATGATGGGGCCTTGAACCAGTCGTAAAAGAAAAGGGAGAAGGAAAAAAAAAAGTGGAAAGGGAGGCGGATAAGAAGAACGCGTTGAATGGATGTCTTGTCTTGAGCAAGCTATTATATTAGACGGCGCCCCCACGCCACCATGCCCTGAATCAAATTCTCCCGACTACACGGCGGCGGCGGCGATCGCTGCCTCGAGAAGAGTCTCCTGAGGGACTGCAGATCGACGTCGGTCTCACAGATCCGCCGCGAGAACGACAGGGGGAGATGGATACAACATGTATTACACTGGACGATATAACCACATCACCAACCCGTCGCCACAGGCGCGGGCAGCGCTAGAATACTATCCACGTCCACCACAATCCCGAAACACGAAGAGTCGGCCCACGGTCCCCGCACTCTCTTGGTGGAACTCCATCCAGCGGACGACGTGGGACTCGAGTTGCCACTGCCACCTGACCCGCAGATAGCAGCTAGCTCGAGAGAAAGAGGTGGCAAGTCCGGATGGTTGGGAATTGCCTGCCGTGTCTGTCCTGAACCTCGCGAGAGGAACGCTTCCGACTGGAACACGGGGCGCGGAATAGATGGAAGAGCATGTTTGGGTTGTGAACGGGGTGGCAGCGGACCCTGGAAGAGACGCAAAGAAGAAGGCGGCCCACGACGGCGCATTGTGAAAAAAACGTAACGAGTGCTGCTCGGAGTTTGGTCAAACGAAAAAAAAAGTGAGACAGGGTGTCAACCCTTACCTTGGTGTTTTTAAGAGAGAGAAATATGGAGTGGAATCAATCCAACCCACAAGGAGAGAAAGGCCTCAAGTGAAACGAATGGACGGGTGCAGTGGACAGTCGCACTGCTTGGCGACCAGACTGTAGCTATGTCAACCTTATTGATCGACTTTTTCGGCAACACAGTCAATCTCAGGATATCACAGTCAAAATGCAGACAAAATACATTGAGAATCGGTACGTAAGAGGAATTGCTATCTGCAACAGTGGTAATCACAAGCCAGCAACTTCACGACGAGTTGTCGAGGGGACGATAGTGTTTCATAAGTTGACTTTTGTACGCTAATGACGAATCCCTAAGTTTGTTAAAAAGCCGCAACAATGCATGCACTTGCCTTCGGGGTCGTTCCAAAGTCCGGCAGCATCAGCATTCAATGGGGAAGCATTGTTCGGTTCTTGAAACATGGGGTTAGTCTGGGCAAGTGCGCACAAGCAACACGGCTACCCACCTCCGAGCAACGACTGCAGAGACAAAAGAACCGTTTGTACACTGTATACAGCAGACCACTTGTCCTAGTGCCCGATTTAGCACAATGACCGGAACATCGGAAAGGTACCCACCTGTAGGATGTCTAGACAAATAGCACCACTCTGAATGTCTACGTTCGGGTGGTAACATGGTGTGTCGAACTTGATGGCAGGGGAAGCATAGGGATAGTTGCTAGGAAATGAGATAGAGATGCGAAAGGCCAGACCAGCGTAGATCTTCGCTACAAGTCAGTGACGTTGTGTCAGGAATATATAGAGAAGACGAACCGTTCCAACGGCACCCTCTATTGTCCCAGCCCATTCAAATAAATTAGAGTCGTTCTTGGGGAATGCAGACTATGGAAATTTGAGTAATGCAAGCTGGGCATTAGAGACTACTACAAACAATGCCAGGGGAAGAGGACATCTATGCGGTGGCAGTGAGAACTCGAGCAGATTGATCGGAACAGACGACGCACCATGAGAGACATCAGCTCGCTGCTGAGCCTGCCACGGGCTTGAATCATTGTGCTCACGCGCGAAGCGATGCAAGTAATCTTACCGTTTCGTGACGCTGCCCGGACCATCAACAGTTGAACCCGAAGTGGTCGACTTTTGAGAAGTTCGTGAAGGAGCGAGCGAGGAGGTGATTTGATCCATTAGTTCGTAAAAGTTGTGCAACAAGTCGAACAAGACACTCGGACAAGGAGGGACACGCTAGTCACGTGATGACATGATCGCGGAGATTTAAAAATTGAAGCATGACTAATCGGAGATCTGTGACATCGGCCTGCACGGCCCGCTTCCGTCTCAGGCAGCATGGGCATGAGTGTGATTCAAATACAATATAACTCCGAGAAGAGCATGCGTATACATACAGCCTACTGCAGGGTACTCTTATCAACATCCAAACCCAATGATTCGTCCAACAGCTGCTTGATTATCTGCCGGAGAATTCCCCTGGTTGGCGCTTGGTTGCTCTCCCCATACAACGCGGGCCCGACAAGAAGCGTGGTTTTGTTTGCGATTGTTCGAGCGCTCGTAGGCCTCGAATGCCTCTTTCAGGGCCCTTTAGTCCCTTGTACCGATTTCAGAGTAAAGTCGGATAGCAATCTCGATGCTGAAATGAAGTCGGTGGTGTACGCCATGAGTAGACATTCAACCTCAGGGCAGCTTCCTCCGAGTCTCAGACTAGCCGTCATTGTACCTCAGGCAGTATGGCTTGATGAGGGCATGAGTGTGATTCGAATACAATGTAACTCCGACAAGAGCGCGCATATACATACAACCTACTTGGTATTCATCTCAACATCCAAGCCCAACGATTTGTCCAACAGCTGCTTGATCGTCTTCCGGAAATCTTCCCGGGTTGGCACTTGATTGCTCTTCCCGTACAACGCCAGACAAGAAGCGTGGTTTTTTTTGCGATTATTCGAGCGCTCGTAGGTCTCGAATGCCTCTTTCAGGACCACCCAGTCCGTTTTACCAGCCAGATCCGGTTTCAGAGTAAAGTCGAATAGCGATCCCAATACTGAAATGAGGTCGATGGTGTACGCCATGAGTAGACATTCAACCTCGGGCCTTCGCGATTGAGAAGCCTCGTTAGGGACACGTCATTAGAATAGTGCTAGCACTTACATGTGTTGTAGGACAGCATCCGAAATCCATTTTACAAAGATATATGTTAATCCGAGGATAGCGACTGGCGGTGCGATGGGGATCGTACTAGCGGTAATCAAGCTCACAAACTGTGCGATCTTATCGATAGTTGGTGCACTGAAAGAATATGCGTAACATGCCACAGACGTGAAGTGCAAGCACGTACGGAGTAGTACGGGATTGAGATTGAATGTCTTGAACAAGATAAAGCATGAGTTGTTTAAACCCTGTTCCACTTAGAATCTACTAGGGTCACTCAATAATTCTTTTGTGTACGAAGGCCTACTTTACCTTGTTCTCATCCTCGAAGTTCCAGCAAGCGAGAATATCATCGTGGACTTGTGCCAGGCATTGCCACAGTAACGTGTCCCCCGCACCAGGAATGCCTCCAGCGAGAGCATGATAGTAAACTTCTTGACGTTAAATGTCGAACTTATAGATGAATTGCTGATCGCACATACAGTTGAGACCCTTACTGTACGGAGAAGCATTTAGAGATTTGAGAGTGAGTCGAACGGCAGCACTTACTCTACGCATGCTTCGATCTTCATTGGTAGAGTGGTTCGCTGGGCGATCGCCCACATCACCCATGCGTCGCCTTTGACCCGCTCGCTGACAACCTCGCGAGTCGTATTGACTAGGGCATGAATGGTTAGCTCATAACCTTCGGAGACTAGTACGCCGCATTAATGTCGAGCGACGCTCAAATCAGCAACTCGTACCGGAGACAGCGACGTAGGGAATTTTGAGCCCGACCACCAAGTTGTCAAGAGACTTCACACACTCAGTTACGATGGTCTTGCTGGCTTTCACCTCGCTCATCGCTTGCAACGTCTCTTCATCCATTTCTTCATCCTCATCACATAGCTTTGCTAATACCAGAACATCGTACTTCGTGAACACAACCACTACTGGAACTAGTATGTCGTTTAAAAAGGGTCCATCAGTGTCCCACCTGATACGAGCTTGGAAGAACAAACTTTCAAGTTCACGAGCTAAAGCCAGTAATTTCTTGTCACCTTCCTCCATTACTCGACCACCAGCATGTGGAATTTGTATACAGAGCCTGGAATAGTGGATTTGGGATAGAATACCCCCTCAAAATTGTAACGTACCATATTGCGTGGAGCCGATCTTTCAAAGACTTCTTGTGACGCCGCTCTTTGAGAAACCGGGAAACGACCTTGAAATGTTCGTCGTCTCCAGCCTCGAAGCCCTTTGAATCATGCAAAACAAAGAATTTGTTTTGATCGGAAACAAGCTCTTCGTCGATAGATGCTTCTCCGCGTGCAAATTGAGACACCCTGGGAGTCTGAGTCAAGGTGAGATAT
>JBBPMO010000970.1:0-13848 GCA_038090315.1 Xanthoconium stramineum
GGACTCATAAGGACGGACTGCAATGCCAGTCGGGATCAGAATCAGTGGTAGATGTCACTGTGTATGTCATATTCGATGACAAACCGGGTTGTCGTCGGTCCGGTTCAAATTCTCGAGTACGAAAGCCTACATACAGAATACTACCTATCCTATAAGACAATTTGGCAGTCACAGAAATGTCATGGATGCTTGGGGCACCGTCAGTCCACACGGTGTCATATGGATAACCACCGCCGATAGAGAGCTCCTGCTGAGGGGATCGCGCCTGTCGTAACGTAAATTAGTGAGAGGTTATAGGCTGCTTCCGGAGCCACAGAAGGGTCCTCATGTAAATGTATATTTAGTCAATTATAGAAATAGTGCTCTTTGACTCACATCGTCCTTTCGTTCCTCGACGAATTGTAACGCCTTCTCGTAATGTGTGACCGCGAGGGTATGCAAACCTAACAATCAAACCAATCAGGGAACTCGCGAGAAAAAGTAGCAACCCCTGGCGCCCACCTAACTGTTGGAACGCTCTGCCAAAGTTGAAGTCGATTTCAGGTAGCACGTGCTCTCCAGCTTGTCTCCTAGCCGCTCGATATTGTGACAGACATGCCATTCCCTTGGTTGTCGTGTCCATTATCAGCAACACAATTCATTAGTATGGACGATGTACCTGAGCAATGAGGTGATTACGATTGTCCGCTTGACGTTGCATAGCCCTGCCCAGGGATGAAATGGCGAGACATAAGCATATGATCGGATCCTCCTGACAATAGTCATAGCCGTGCAGTAAATAGACTAATTCATCTGTTAGCATATAGTAAAGATTTAAGTTTGGTTCACAGATGGGGCCTTACATATCGCGCTTTGATAACTCTTGGCCGCAAGGCACAATTGCCCATACAAGGTGACAGGGACTGGATTGTTTTTCGTTGGCAGCCACAAGGGTTGCTTATCGCTCGTGGGAGTAGGCTCAGCCACGTCACCGGCATCTTCAGCGTCGTCTTCGGGCGCATCTGCTCCTTTAATTGCTTCATCACCAGGGGCTGACTTGACAGTTCCCAAGTGATACCGTTGGCTGGAATTATTCCATTTCAGGAGTTCAGGAGTCTTTACGGCGCCATCACTCAACCGAACTTCTCTAAGCAGGTGCTTCTGCAAAGTGGAACTGATGAATGAGTCGGTCGGCCGCAAACCACTGGCGAGTGTGGATAAAAGGAGTCGCATGGGCTCATTGTTGAATTGGTGGGCGTTGATCAATTTCCGACATTGCTCAACGATGACGGTGTAATTTTCAACGACCATTGCACATGCTACCATTGGGAAATGAATGGGCATCAGAGGAGGCAGTATTAGAATACATACTGATAATTGCAAGCCGGATGGAGACTTGGTTTTCTTTGCTTCGGTACCCATTCGACATCAGGATGTGGCGCAGCACTTCATCGGCCAATTCGTGCTCTCCCCGTCTGGTCAATATGAATGCATACTGCACGCCAAAGGAACTTGAGTATGACTCATAGAATAGAGCGGTCGACTCACCTGCATGAACAGCCGCAACCAGTTTTCAAAGGAGACGCCACGGAACGAATCGACCCTTTCGTGTTGCCGACCACCATGATCTTTTGACTTGCGCAGATGTTTATCACATTCTGCATGAATTAGTCACAAAAAGACACCAGAATGTCATGCGGACAGACCAATGAGTTCCAATCTCGACGCCATTCTTTCTTCTTCTGTTTCATTCTGGCGCTGCTGTCGCCGTTTGGGAAACATACCTCGGAAATCATTGTGCTGCCCGGTGATCAGTCAATATAGGGATACAAGAACTTGCGGCCCGTACCCTGCTCGTCAAGAACAAATTCCGCGTCTCCCTGAACATCTCAACAAGTTTCTCAGCTTCCAGCATCCACTCCCTTACAGCTTCATCATCAAGTCCCGCGCTCAGGATACTTGGCCATAGCTCTTCAATCCGCTTGTACCCGAGTAACACCTCCTTCTCACGCTGTTCCTCGAGAGCCTTCAGGTCGGCCAAAGTAAGTCTACCGCTTTTAGTGGCGGCCTTTCCTTTGGGTCTGTTATGAGACTTCTCATCGAACAGAGAAGCACCGGCCTGGGTGGTCGAGGGTGCGCCAGGGAGTGGCGTGCCCTCGGTTTGTCCAGGCCGACGCTTCCTAGCGTCAATTACTGGCCCGTCCCATCACTCTTGCTGTAATCATGACTGAGTAAAATAGATACCTTGGTAAACCAGCTCCAGCGCTTTTCGGGGCTCATCCATGATTTCATAAAGTTCTGCAAGTTTCATCTTGGCATCGGTGTTTGAGGGGTCCGCATCGATGACTCGATATCGAATTAGCTGCTTGACGGTGACTTGGAATCAAAAACATGTATACCTTGTTTGTAAACTTCAGATGCTTCGCGTATGTCACCTTGCATTCTACGGCATGTGGCGACTTGCAAAAGAATATACAGACCGCTTGTCTGCAAGGCCATTGAGAAAAGATGAGCAAGTAGCACAGAGCATGACGTACTGCAGGGTCGGCGGCAAGTGTCTCATAGATCGGACCGGCTTCGGAATACATTTCCAGCTCGAAATAAGCGTCTGCGATCTCCGCGTACAAGGCAGCGTAATCTAACGGGTCCTCTGACAAAACAATTTTGGCATGCATCTGCATTGACGCAAGTTTTTGAGTTTGTACCCACAGTCAGGAACATTCACAAACCTCGCCCTCATCTGTGTCACCCATTTTGATCCGAGCTATAGCGAGTCGATGACGAGCGTTTATATCCAGCGGGTAGTACCCAGGCTGGACGTCCCCCGCCCGATGCACAAGTTCGGCTCCTTCCTGGTCAGGTAGATCGTATTCCCGGTCATCTTCACAGACATCCCAGAACTTCTGAGTTGCTCTGCCCTGAAGCCATCGACACCCCTTTCGGATCGTATTTATTGCGCGTTCATATTCGTTCATTGTATTGTAAAGATCTGCGAGGACAAGTAATTCGATGAAACCAAACTTTGATTGCTCGGCTTGCTCAGAGATGGAAGGGTCTAGAGCATGGCCAATGGAATTTACGTTTCGGTTGCATTCAAAGGCGTCCTGATAGAGAGTGGCACAGAGAGCAAAATCAGCGAGCTCAATGAGAATCGGACGAAGCTCTGTGAGGACAGTGATGTCGTGTGGGAAACGCTTGAGGATTGCCAAAAGAGAATGGCGAGCCTGGTAATCCAAGTGACTGATGAGTCTCAAGAAGTAGAGCGGATGATGTCCTTACGGTGCGAAGGTCGCGCATCTCCTTGGAAAGACTCGCGCGATCCCAAAGGGCGTCCACATTTTCAGGGTCGAGGCTGCACAATTTCGTGTAACAATACAATGCCTGCTGATTGAATCCTAGATCCCTAACGAGACCCTCAGCAAGAACAATTCGCTTCTTGGAGCCGGATGTTACCTGGATTGTCTCGCCAAGCGTTCCCATTCCTCTGCATCACGTCTAAGATGAGCGGCCATAATACGTAGCTGAAGAGCCTTCTGTGGTTCGTTCTTATCTTCGTAGCACTGTGCGAGAACGGTCCAAGCAGCGATGGCGCGCGGCTCGATACGGATGACCTCCTGCATTACTCGAATGGCTTCAGTGAGGTTGTTGTCGATGTAAGCTTGGTTTCCCTCTCCTATCAAGGTTCGAACCTGATGCGAGAGCACAGGCCCAACTCTACGTTCGCGCTACATGATCATTCACAGTTCGGCAAATGGGAGGAAGCTGGAATAGAGATAACTTACCTGCTTCCTTTTCCTCTTCCCGATACCGGAAGCCTCTCGTAAATCATCCCGAAACAGGGCATCTTGATCTTCAAGACGGACGTCCCACTCTCGTTGTAACAACCCCGTACTCGAGATATCATCTGCCGTTCGGATGGTTTGAACGAGGCGTCTGCAATAGATGTTAAGACCATACACGCCGACGAAATTTAGTAAACATACTCAAAGTCTGCATCAACATCTGCATCCCCAGATACATCAGCTCGAACATCCTCGCTCTCAGAGGGTTCGAACTCAGATTCATCGCCCTCGTCTGTGTCGATGAAGTCCGAACCTGAGCTAATAGGGTCCAGGTCCTCCCCGCCTGAAAAATGTTCGTCCTTGCCAAGCGACTTTCAGTAAGATTTGCTCACATATATCATACTCGTCGTTCATGGTTACTTGAACGTGAGAGTGAGATTAGACAGGACAAAACAAGGTTCGAGGTCAACATTCAGTAAGACCTTTTTTGGCGAGCACGTGGTTATCTTATCAGCTTGCCAAGTGTTAAAGAAGTTTTTTGCAGACATCCGTTACTTCTGACAAGCATGTGATCTTTCCAATGCGAGTTGCTGCAATCGTTGCTGTCTTATCCCTGAGAAAAAAACGCACTATGAGTTTGAGAGAAAGATGTACCCTAGTTGTCTCAAAGAACCCTCCGAGTCGTCAGTGTCGATGAATTCCCAACCTGAACTAATAGGGTCTGTGTCCTCCTCGTCTGAAAAACGTTCGTCTTTGCCAAGCCACGTTCTCAACAAGATTTGCTCGCAAATATCGTGCGTCGACCATGTGTAGTTATTTAAACGTGAGAGTGAAATTGGACAGGACAGGACTCATTCAGTAAGGCCCTTACTGTGGCACGTGGTTATCTTATCAGTGTCACACTGACTGTTTTTTTCTGTCCCTTTCCAGGCTGGTGGGCGGTCTGCCCTAGATGTCCAAGAATTCCTAATACCTCTCATTGTCCGCCGGGAGGGCGTCAAGTTGGACTTCACGATGTGAGATCCTTTAAAGCGGACCGGCCGAGGCACCTATCTGATGTTAGTAACTGCAATAACTACGTACCCTCCTCCAGCCGTCCCCATAGCGCCACTGGCAATTCATCATTCATAGCCGGACGACCTTTGCGGGGCGACCCTTGAAGCTTGAGTAACCGACCGGAATTATCGTATCACGGTGAGAGTGTGGTCTTAGTTCCCCACTACTCATACAACACTTTCTCCCAGGAATCAGATCTTGTTTCCCACATCTGGTACTTCTGACAAGCATGTGATCTTTCTACTGAGAGTAAATTTTAGACTTGTCTCTCACATGCCGTTAGGTTATCCCTCAAAAGACGCATGATGAGCTTGACGGGAAAATGTGCCCTGGATATCCCAGCAAACTCTCCGAATTCCCCCACACCAGACGCTTCGAAGAGCTCATGCTTTTGGACATGGTTCACGGTTCCGGCCTTCCCCTCATGTATGGCGACCCCGACTCCCCACGTCCCTGGGCTTTTGCAGTGCAGTGTGGGTTACCAGCTTTCCTTATTTTTTTTCCCACTCAAATTGATGCGAGAGGAAAGTCCCCGCAACGCTTGTGCATACTGTAGCCATCCTCGTCACGGTACTCCGACTACTGTACCGTTGGCATCTGTTTAAATTTTCATGGGAGGACACATGGGCCACTTTGGCCCTCATATGTGACCTCGGGTGTTTGGCTAGCATTTGGATGCAAACAACCCCAAGTGCTTGTGGGTCTCCTTGCTTACAGAATTTGAATGGCTGAAAAAACCATTTCCTGCAGCAGATCCTATGCCCCGGATAAATTACGTATCAAATTGGCTCGTTTCGCTGACCATCACTTCCATTGTCTGGTAAGAGTTGCAAGAAGGGGGTCACGAGTCAGTTTTTTATAACTTTCACCATAGGTTTGCCCGAATGAGTATCTTGTCCTCGGTTATCCGGATCGCGAATCCGTCACCAAAGTTACGATTCATTGCATATTGCATCGGTGCCACGTTCTTAGCTATGCTGGCGGGACTCTTGGCGCAAAAAGTTTTCATGTGCATAATGGATTCCTGCCGGTTCACAATTTCCGTGGTCATCGCGCAACTCGTTAGTGAGCGACCCTCTCCCAATTGCCGCTTGGATTAATTTCGAACTAATGTGCTCTCCGAAATTCAAAGCGGACATTATCTCAGATATCATCCTTGTCGCCGTTCCGGTACAGTTTCTTCGAGATGTGAGACTCCCCCGGGACTGCCGCATCCTCGTCTTCTCTGCATTTTCCGCCTCTCTACTCATCAGTGGAGTCACCATCCTTCATTCTGTGCTCCTTTTCCAAGAAACCACGAGCACAACGATCATCATTGGCCATGTAAAGGTAATCCTTTGCTTCACCTAGGTGAAGATTCCTTCCAGAGACCCTTCTGATACTCATGCGTTAGGCCGCGCTCGCTTTATTCGTGTGCAACGCCCTAGTCCTTGTCATGTTCGTCTATCGATTATACCAGAATTCGGTTTCGGATTCCAAGAGCTCTGTGAGCCAAGAATCTAGGGTCGGCAGTCACGCTGCGCAATTCACCAGTGTCATCGAGCTTCCGAGCAAGTGTGCTTCAGGCGTTTACACCACGACGTCTGGACCACAGGATGCTACCGACACCAATTCCCCTACAGCAAACACCTCCGCTACATTGGAATTCGCTAACCTATCCTACACTGCGTTTAGAGGCACGGAGGATCTAGGATGTGATGATGACGTCTGTAAGGCTGAGGGTGCCGGCGACGAGCTGCCGGTGTAGACCTAATAGCGAAGCACTGAGACGTTGCTCGCTCTCCGTGGATTGTAATGTATATCTTCATTGTGCGATACAACTGTACATATCATCCGAACCCCATAATACAACCCCATTTCCTGAAGAGTGGCTGACATTGACGATTACATTGGGTTTGTGACGGCCTCGAGACCCTCGCCGTCATTATCACAAAGTGCCATAAAACGCGCTGTAACTTTGTGCGACCAACTTTGAGTTCGCTAAGTTTCCGTGGGTTCCATTTTCACCCACAAACCGCCCTACGAGACGAAAATTGTTTAGCACTCATCAGATGACAGAGACCGAGTCCATACTTTCGCGTACAATGTCAAATGGTTTCTGGGATAAAATCGCTCGATCGCCTGTCGCCCCTTTCCACGTGCCCATGCGGCGGGTGGGCGAGTTGCAGGATCCTGAGACTCAGGGGACAGTGTAACGGAAGAAAAGTGTTGCAACAAACGAATCAACATGAACGACATCTCGTTGTATGCAAACTGTGAAACAAACAGCCACATGTTACTCCAAGTTCCCAAAGTACGACGACTACAAGAGGTACGTACCTGTTGTCCCAGACAGATACGCGGGCCCGCGTTAAATGGAAGGAAGATGAAGGGGTTAGGCGTAAGATATTTGTGAAGACGATCGTCAAGAAATCGATCAGGGTCGAATTCTAAGGCGTCCGGACCCCAGAGGTCCGTTCTCCGATGCATCAACAAGACCGAATAAGTGACCCTAAGAAATCACTGGTTACATGGGATTGGAGGGACATTAGAGGCTCACGTGGTTCTAGCGGGAACTAGGAACGGTTTCACATCTGGGTCCGATGACTGCCACATGGTATCGTTGACGCTTTCACTGTGAAACTAAGCTGAGCAGGGCATCGACAAGGACAGGTAACACAACAAACCCACCGAAGATTGAACGGTCTGTTATTATAACGCGAGGAGTCAGAAAATGAAAGAGAGTCATCTAGTAACGTACACCGCAGGAAAGAGCCTCAAGGTTTCTACGACAAGTCGATCAGCTTACTCAGATCCGCGCTCATGAAGCAACACATACCATTCAAAACAGCCCGAAGATACTTCATTTCTCGAATATCGTCGTAAGATGGCCGGCGTGTCGGGCCAACCTTTTCTAGAATCTCTTCTCTCAGCCGAGACAAGACCTCCGGATGCATGGCCATCAAATAGATAGCAGAGGTCAAGGTTGAAGCAGTCTGAAGTACATAAGGTCCCGCAATCCAATGGAACAATAAAGTAAGCAGACCGTGTCCCGGCCAGCCAATAAAATGTTGAGTGTTTGGTCTTTCAAGACCTTGATATCTGATTCACCACGTCATCCAGTCGTAAAGGAGAGCGGTGAGTTATGATAACCCGTACCTGTTGTTTGCCGTACCAGGTGGTCGAGTAGAGTTTCATCTTCAATATCTTTATCAACATCCTGAAGACCCCGAGAAGCTTTCTGTTTCGCTATCGCATCCTTCAATATCGGCTCTAGAAATGCGTTGACAACTTTCATCGGTTCCTGCGTTGCGTCTTGAGAGAATTCCCACAGCGGCCATGACCCTCCGATTATGTTTCGCTTTGCCAGGGCATGCTGGGCCATGGTGAACGCGACCGCGAAGTCCAATGCCAAGTTATTTGATTCCTTGCGCACCACTCCGGACCCGGAGAAGTTGTAAGGATATGGTAGGCCGGCTGCCAACGTGTTCACGCAATGTCCGAACAAGAATTCGGATGCAGAGTCAAGCGTGAAACGAGAGATGGCGTCCTAGGGTGAAAGTGGATGAAGCTTTAGGAAGATGCATGCCAAACCTGATGTACGTACTTGAAAGTCTATGGCAAGCCCAGCACTGAACCGTTCTTTCATCAACGTGACGGCAGTTTCTGCGTGACGATCAAAGATATCGAAATGACTAATTCGGTCAATGTTGAAAAATGGGCGGGCCATAGTGCGATGGAGCCTGAGCAAGGGTTGGCGAGTAGTATTTGGAATGTCAAACTGCTCACTTCCATGTTTCTCCTATGCTGCTTATCAGAGAACAGGCGCGACGATGGAACAAAGCTCACCATCGGAGTTAAAGACACCCGTTCCCAGAACATCGTCAGCTGTTTCCTTAAACTTGTCGCCTGTAGAAAATTTACTCTTAGTCTAGACCTTAGAAAACGGTGCATGAACAATCAATACCTTTGACGTAGTTGTTGAAATCAGTGGCCAGAATAGCCTGCCAAAGAATCTTGGATGAAAGGAGGCAGTATTAGGCAAACTCGACAGCTTACTTTTATGTCCTGTGGTTCAGCTGTGACGAGGAGATCCTCCCACAAAAATCGCAGGTTCACGACGGGCCCATAAAGTTACATTTGCTCAATTATGGCTGTGCCTGATAGCCGTCCTTTGTCACTGTCCAACACGATGAAATTAAGTTTACAACCACTTACCTATGTAATCCGTTTCCAGCCTACCGACCATGTCAAACAACATGTCCACATTTCCAGGCAAGTGTCCTTGAATCCGGGGTATCAACCTTGCCCCAAGCGCCGCGGCCCTGTAACGTTGCGAAATCTCGATCGAGACGATATATGCGGCCAAGACGGCCAGAAAGGTAACAGCCAAGAGCGAAACGGAGCCTGCGACAGGTAGGGATATCCCGGCAAAAGCGAGCAGCCTCACCAGAAGCAGAAACAAGCCGATAATAGGGACGACGACCGAGACCGTCCAACGGCCTATGTAGCGCATCCCAGGGGTGAGTTCCATTGCGATGTAAAATAGCAGGCTGCGAGGCCACAACACAACAAATAGGGTGATTCAGAAGGTTCAGAAGTGCACTGATGTGAACTGTCGGCGATGACCGCAATTGAAACCCACGCCGGCCTAGGCAACTATTCTCGTCTGGCCGTCTTACAGCCACCTCACAGGAAAACTCGGTGAACCCATACGATGGTTAAAACTTTGTGCAGTCAGTTTGGCGTAGAAACTTGAAGGAAGTATTGGATTTCCTCAAAAATCGGTCGTACATTGATGATGGTTCAGTCTGCATACTTGAATGCGTGGCCAGGATCGAGTACTAGTATGCAAGACAAGCAACAGTAACAAAACCATAGATGTCAAAATGATGGTCATGAAGGGTCATGGGTAAGACGACGTGGAGCTGTCAAACTGGAGTATTCCGCTTCTTTCTTTCCTGATCCACGAGCAGAAGTGCCATGCACAACTGCGACGCGACCGTGACAAGTAGCCGCGTCAGTGTCTGTGCAAATCATCCTTGCCGTCGGTACGACATGTAATAAGATAATCCAAGCAAGATGCGATCCTGGCGGGCCCAACTAGTGAAACAAGTCTATGTATAGTACGATAAATAGGAAGCGCGAAGCAGTCCCGCCGTTCGAAGTATTCCTAATTCATAACTGAGCCGTGTGTATCGTCTAGATCATGCTTCCTTCTGCCTCGTTCCTGTGTTCCAACCTCGTAATGCAACCTCGTGATCAAGGCAAGTTACGCATGGGAGTGTCGCCATAACGAGTTGCACGGCGGTCCCATCGTCCATGCATAGGATCACGGAACGCCTTGTTTGCAATCGCGAATAGAAGCGAAGTCACAAGCAATGCGAAGACGACGATCCAGCTAAGCCAAGCAAAGGCCAGCATTGCCGTGAGGGTGCGGCACTGCCAGTGGTTCCAGCACGAGGAGAGGTTTCCCCAAAAAACATCGACTTCCGGAGGGTTGCTAGTGCGCTACAGGTCAAAGAGCCATGAATTAGCAATTGTGGCAGAACATGAGGGTACTTACGGTGGCAATAGCAGCACCAACTAGCCAGAGAAAGAAGAAGATAAAGAGACCAATAAGTTCCGCTACAAAGGAGCTGAAGAATCGATGCTCGAGCCTGCTGTGGATCGTGCGAGCACTGTATTCCACGTTGAGCTGACAGACAACGCTCACGAAGAAGACTGGTCTTACGCAAATGCCGCCCACAACATTGTAAGAACACTCGTCGCCAAGAGTTCGACGACCACAGGGTCTGATGTGAAACGACTCGCAGTCAGCGACGTGGAATAACCTGGCGAGGCCGGGGCCGTACCATAGAACTGAATTCCGTAATTTGTTGGGTCGTATGGGGGGAGGCGAGTGGTATAATGTATCCTCACCGCACACAACACCATTGTGACAGCTGCGAAAATAAACTATGGTCCACGCTGAGTACAGAGCACGGAGTGAACGGGGAGCAAGCGTACGAGGATGCAATACAGCACGAAACGCATAGGGTGAATCATGATTGTTTACTGAGGTGGGGGTAATGGGGTGAAAGTTGGACGAGGAGTCGCGAGATCAACTAGGGTTATATGGGGTATGTTGCACCACAACACGAGGCAGTTGTGTGGTTTGAAATGAATGGAAGGCCGCTCCGCTCCGTTACATGTGCACCGCATAATGTGTGGGCTTTTGTACATAGTGGGTGACACATCGTTGTGCGCCGAGACCATTGTCAACCGACAGAATGTTGAGCACCCTTACCTGCCGTATAGCAGTCATGTCGAGGTGACCAAATGCTGTACCGTATCGCCGAAGCTTTGCCTCATTGGTCAAGATCATAAGTGGAAGGCATGGAAGCACGTCAGACGCCTCAAGGCATGCCTCGTTTGTGGCGGCATTCCTCGTAATACATGAGTCGATCTAAAGCGTGTAGTGACGTCTTTCGACCCCACGTGTGAAGCAGATTGCGCCAGAGTGCAACTGTGCGGTCCAAAGAGGGCTGAAAACCAGAATGGACACCAGAGACTCTCTCGCTCTAACTCGGACCATCCAAGAGCTTCCATGTACGATATTAAGGGCAGTGCAGATAAAGGAATGACGCAGCTGTATCCACCGCAGAAGAGATGAATGAATTTCTCGATGTATCATGCCATGGAGCTGAATGATCCGACATCCAGTGGCATTGGAGTTAGACCGTAACCGGGAGTCATGACGTAGGTTTCTAGAAAGCTGGGGTACTGATGGAAAACGGGGCTTCCTAGCAACAAACTCCCCAGAGCCCGCCGGCGTCCTGAAATCGTCACAAAGACGTTCGGCATCGTTGAAGGAAGTGTATCGAAGGAGCCATCTTGTTCCTATGGGTCACGCATGGAAGGAAATTGTGATCCATCCTTGAAAAAAAAAAAAGGACCCAGCGGTGCTTTCTCGAGACCCTGCAATGCGGAGGAATGCCCGTTACATTTGGATGGGAGTGAAAATGAATCAAGGGGCAGTGTTGCCTGTGCCACGTCGGTTTCTTCACAAGGTGAAGTTCACACAAAGCTGTTCAAGTCCTTGGCATCTCCCACGTCAGTCAGTCAGCTCATGAAGGCTTGAACTTTGAACTTCAACGGTCGCCACCGTGTCGCTCAATACTCTCTTTCGACTACCAACGAAAAGTCCTGGACTGCTGTAAGTCGCTGCAACCTGTCTGTTTGCGACTGCTCATAACCGCGAGTACGACTGACCAACCTCCTAGCCGCCGATTCCGCAGCCCAAAACTTGTAGCAAGGCCAATATATTCCCCACACAGTTACCCTTGTATAAGAATCGGCCGCGCAGGGTCGTACGCTCAGTCAATCCTTCCATCTCATCGACCCGCAGCAATTTCGAAGATGCCTTTGGTCTGGCAACGACATCCTCGATATTTCATTCTCATGGCAATGGCCATCTTAATGACAATATATCTGCTTAATTCCTACCAGTATCCGCTTCGGGCCATCGATCTATACGAAACTCCAATACGGGACAGCGGACTACCCGCGCGTCTCGAGCGAGCTGAGCGCGTCTATTCCAAGGCGGTGGGGGAGCGCAAGGAGATGATACGCAAGTTTGGACCCACGCCGCGGGATATTCAAATGTACGTTGACCACCCCATCTCTGACTTTGACCTCAACTCAGCATTCCTTTCAGGTTCCCGGAAGATAAGGAACCATGGCCACCGTATACCGTTTGTGAGTGCACAGCTATTCTCTTGTATCATTGGCTTACGACAGTTTAAACCAGGGAGCTTCTTCCCTCCGTCATTCCAGTGTCCACATGAAGTCGAGCGTATTGGGTCACTAGGAGATGGTGGCAAGTGGACCTGTGGTCTCTCTCGACTTCAGCACAAGCCGGATTGTCTGGTATACTCGTTTGGTGAGTCTAATGGTAGTCGTCTCGATACGCCCTCCGGAACTCGGATGTTCAACAGGCATGAACTATGAGACGTCATTCGAGGCCGAGGTTCTCGAACGTACTGGCCACTGTGAAGTATGGGGCTATGACTATCGCTCCAACTCGTTTGGCAGCATTAAGCGCGACCACCGCGCCCATTTCCACCCATGGGGCCTAGCAAACGTTGATGCTCATGGTCCAAATGACGAACACCAACTATATACGCTTAAGACACTTCTTGACATGAACAGTAAGTTTTCCTCGCGACCATACCCGCTGCGTGAAATGCAATTCTTTGGATAGGACATCGATACATTGATATACTCAAGATAGATCTTGAGGGGTGGGAGTTTGAAGTACTCTCACAAATACTACAGCCCTACATCGCGTCCGGAGAGCCAGCTCCCTTTGGTCAGCTCCTGATCGAAATACACACATGGGATAAGAAGTTTGAGGATTTTTTGACGTGGTGGGAAATGCTGGAGTCCACAGGGCTGCGACCCTTCATGTCGGAGGTTTGTCTAATCGTTTGTCCGTAAACTGCGCTCATGTTTTGCAGGTCAACCTCGTGTACCAAAACTACAATAGGGGGAGAGAGACGGCTCTTGTGGAGGTATGTCATTCAGTACCCTCTGTTATGAATCTTGCTCATGACCGCTTTCCCAGTACTCTTTCATCAACGCCAAAGGCAGCAACATCTTCATTGCCGACTCCTCGTCGACAGTTCCAGATGGTTCTGTCACTTGAAATGTGACCTCGCAGTCCGGTTTATCAACAGGTACGGTACTGTGTGTGCACCACAAAGCGTTGTGCAGATCACTGGACTAGGTGATGGGAAGTGCTATGGATTGGGATGCGGTACATACACATATACATGCGCTTGAACTTGCATAGCTACCACAATTATTTATTAGAGTGTGTTTACATGTCTTTGTTGTTGTTGACATTCACTGACACCGCTAAACAAACCATTTCCCGGGCTTTATGTAAATTTCTTATCAGAAGTGATAACGTGCATAAACCGATAATAGACGGCACCTCCGATGAATCCATTTATCACTCACTGCGTGCCCGGAGTAAATGTTTATGTGAGGTATTGGAGTACAACTC
>JBBPMO010000971.1:3260-13839 GCA_038090315.1 Xanthoconium stramineum
GTGGTGGTGGTAGTGGACATGGCTGGTGGTGGTTGGGTTGGTTGTACAAAGGGTGGTAGATATCCAGCAGAGAAGATTGATGAAATGGCAGGTGAAGCAATCAGTAAAACCATGAAACTTTCAAAGATGGAAGATGGGGTGATGAATCTGGTAGTAGGATTTATTGGAATCTAAAGAGATGAAGATAGGTTGGCGGTTAGATCTTCTAAGTTTTTAACATCTTCTTGCACAAGAATTCAGATAATTTTTTGGACTAGTTTTAACTAATTGTAGGCAAAACCCATTTTTTCACTATGTTTCTACAAAGGTTAAGCTTTGTATTGGTGAGATAAAATGTAGTATCTATTCTTAGCTTTTGATTGACCTTTTGGTCAAAGGATACATATGATTTCACATCATATGTTAATTTCAGAGTGATCAACATAAAATATATTGTATAAATTCCAATAAAATGGTTAGAAATATGAGAAAATTTATAGATGTAGCATTGAATAGGAAAGTCCATGGGCACCAATTCAGTCCTGAAAAAGTCCAGTTTGAACTGGTTTTTTATTAGTTTTTTTAATTTTTGTAAACAAATGCAATTTACAACTAGTTTTGTGTTCAAGGGGGGCAACTGGCAACTATAGTCTGGTCCAAAATTGTCCTAGTCTAGTCCAGTTGCTGGTTTTTATATAGTTTGACAATCAAACTTTAAAATACTAGGCATAATGTTCTTGTTATTGTCATTTTGCCATTATCAATGTATTGCCACTATCCTTATCTCATCCATGTTCTCATTTGATTATATAAAAGAGTGGTTGGAAGAAGATAGATAAGAAAATAATGAGTGTTGATATATAGCCATAACTTGCTGGATATAAAAATGGTCATATTTGAAAGTAGTGTTTAAAAGTCCAATCCAGTCCATTAGAAATATGCAAAACCCTCCAACTGGCAACTGGACCTACTTAGACTGGTCCTTTTTGTTCTTTTCACTAATATGGTTAATGATATCTTTGGTATCATAGAGATTGGCACTAAACTATATATCAAATATATTAAATCTTGGAAATTAGATGTACTCATAAGTTTGTCAAAAGTGAATAATTTTACACCATGCTTTCTCCAAAAAATAATGGACACTGGAGTGGAGAATGCAGCTGGTGTAGATATTCTTGCCCATATATCATCTGCAAGCACAATCTCATTGGATATGAATGCCTAATTCTTGATTCCATTCTCTATGGTGTTTTGTGCCTTGACAATAAATATATTAAAGAACTAGATTGCTGAATATTGCTTGTAAAAGGAACAGTGAGTAGTTCAAGATCATAGACAGTATCACCATCATGTGGCCATTCCTTGATAATCTTTCCAAATAGATGGTCAATTGTTTTTTTCTCTATTTAGACTGGTTGTCCTCTTTCAATATTGCCATATACTAATTTCTTGGGAGTATAAAATAGCTGTTTTCAAATTTATTGGTGTAAAAAATACCATGGAGGTGAGCTATACAACTTTAATCAATTTTTGCTCTCCATGCAATCATTTTTATTATATGGTTCAAATTCAATAGCATATTGAGAGATTTCTGCCATCAAAAAAAGAAAGAAGGCCACAGATGGGCTGAGAGAATCATGTGTGACAAGAACAAGGATGTAGAGCAAAGGGTAGCACACTTCAATTTCTGCTTGAATATTGCTGATGATCAATTTACTCAACAGTTTTACCATTATTATTAGAGTATATCAAAAGTAATGTTTAATGGACAAGAGACATGGATTTGTATTCTATCTTTTCAATATAAAAGAGCCTGCATTCAAGGCATACATTGGATTTTTAAAAAAAGATCTCCAATCCAATTGGTGATAGTGGTGCAAATGGTTAGTATAATGTGGTTGTTATCACAGAATGATGTTCTCAATGATAAGTTTGAAAATGTAAGAAGTTACAAGTGGAACAAAGCTTGACAATCATATAGTAATTCTAATAATGCAGTTGCCACATTATTATTGTCATAAACAAGCTAAGGATGTGAATGGCAGTGATGTGGACATGGATAATACAAAAATAGAATCATCATATTGTCATTGTTGAGAAGGAGATTGTAGTTGTGGTGAACAATAAAAACAGCAATAAGAACAATGGAACAAGGGTGAGGTGGTAGTGCCAGTAGTGGCTGACAAGAAATAACATAATAACAACCATATACCAATTGTAATTGTATAATTGCCACAATGTCATGGATGTGGCAAGCGTGAGAAGGTGGTATGTGAATGCCATGACAATAATGTAGTGATGTTATGGTAACAATGTAATTACCATGTTGTTGTCAATACAGCAAGGATAACACCGAGAATATGGTGGTGGTGGTGGATGATGAGGATGACCTGTAAAATATAATGACAATGATGATGTAGCAATTGCAACAATATAATTATCACAACATTATCCTCCATATAATAAAAATAAAAATAAAGATGAGAAGGAGAAGAAGGATGTGAGCATGAATAATAGGACAACAACAACTACATAGCAATTACATATGCAAATACTACCTGGAAGGAAGTAGGCTTTAAAATGAAATTTGTTAGGTTTTTATTAAATCGGGTGATGGAGTAGGTTGTTGATCACCACTTGAATTATACTTCTATATTTTTGCATGCATTCTTTTTGGATATGCAGCCCCAGGAGGACAATTGGCCTTTATGAGAGTGCAGGAAAGTCCAAGATGAAAGTATATGCCCTATTTGTTATAACTGACAACTTCTAGCATTCTTCAAACAGAATAATGGGCATTACTTACTTTTATCTTGTACTCTTGCATTGATATGAAGGTAGATTGTGCTGCTAGGGCCACATATTCAAAAAGGGAGCATGCAAAGGTATAGGGTAGTATTGAATTAAAATAAACCACAATCACCATCTTGTAATGCCTAATTCCTAAACTTTGGACCTGTCCCATTTCCCAGCAAAGACCAGATCAAGATTATTATCATTATTATAAAAAGCTTCATTGTTTGAATTGATATTTCTCTGAAAAAAATCTCCAAAAAAAACATAACTGGCACGGACTGCTGACCACTAGTTGCAACTGGACTTTGGTTTGAATGCATTATATTCAAAAAGGAAACAGTCCAATTGCTTTTTGATTCTGGAAATTTCATAAATTGGCACAATGCCAATTGCAACAGATGTACACTGGTTGGTACTATTTCCCTAGCTGATATCCTGGGAGCAAATTATATTCAAAACCACATATTACAATCATTAATGCTTTTGAATGGAGGATGTTAGTGCCTTGGTTCATGAGTACTATATTGCATATGGATATACAGAGAAAGGGCCTTATTTATCAACAATAAGATCAACAAGGAATATAGAAGTAAATAATCAGTGACATTCACAGCCATATTTCACAGCCTATCATATTCTCTTACCTTTAAATTTGTTTTGTTAAATATCTTTGTATTGTAATATTGTAATTGGAAGTCAATGTAGGTCATAGTCATTTGCCATGTTATGGTTGCCAAGCATTGAGGACCTTCCCTCCACTACTCAAGATCCAGCCAAATCCACAAACATTGTCATCATAGTCACTCTAACACCTTTTTGGTATTACATAAAATCTGAGCACACATGGCATACTTTATAGGCAGTGCATAGTAGTTGTTATCCTTGTTATTACCTGCAGTGATATTTGGGGCTTTGTGGAATTGTAGTGTAGGGATGTTGTTTTTGCTCTCTGTTGCAATCCTTTTTTTGCTCTGTAAGTTACATTAGATTGTACTGAGTAGATGAATTTGTGTAAGCAATATCTGACCACTCACCAACTCAGTTGCATTGCTGTAGTTGCTACAATTAGGCATGCCCTTCTGTCCTTCTCTGTCTTATACATGGACATGGAATCATCCAAGCCTGCATGCACAACAGCCTTGTCTTTATTGTGAAGGGTCACTAGGGGTGTTAGAGTGCAGATCAGATGCACCATTGGTGGATGCACACCATAGAGAAGGCTGCATTTTGCCTTGAACAGTGCCATGGCATCTCAAAATCAATCTGAACATCTACCAACATGAGTAGATTCTATTTAAATACCATGGGTGCACAATAAAAGTTCTTATACTTTACTGTCCAGAAATGAAGTATTCTGCTATGCATTAAAGATAGCTTGAGAAGGGCATCAGGAGCATTGGAGGCATTGGATGTTCTGTCTGACATAAGAGTTGGAAGCAAGCAAAATGTATAAATAAATGCATGCTGCACAATGCCTTAACTTTGTTACTGATTTAAGTCAACCAATCCTACCTTAAATCTGCAAATCATTGTAATCAAAGCAAAGATAAACCATATAATTTATGTTCCTTATTTGATCCATGAGAATTGTTCAAATATGTTTTGGTTTGATATGCAATGCATTAAGTATAAAAGAATAAATTGAAGCACTCCTACACCCAATTTCATGAGGCATGATGCAGACAAAAAATAGCTCAATTTGAACCAAAATCAACTACTATGTTATCCTCTTTGCAATGCATCTGGATCCAGCTCTGTATGTATAAGATCCAGTATTTGTACCACCACATAATGACAAATCACTAAAATATTCCAATGGTTTGCAGTGTCATCATGGAACTCACATGGATATTCTTTCACCATGAGACCATTATTGGATGCCCTGAATGTCACAGAATATTGGTATGTTCCTTGGAATACAAGGGTGTTATTTATCTTCCACTTCTTCCATGTTCATTTGAGCTGGAATGCTGGTGGCTCAATTCATAGTGATGCATGAGTGGAGCAGCAGAGCTTTGTCTTTGGCAAAGTGTGGGGAAGTGGTGCAGCATGCATCTTTCTTGTGCACCACTTCCACCACTTGCTTGTGTGCTCCCCGCAGCTTAGCTTGTGTTTAGTTTTTCAGTCTCTACTCTTCTCATGTCATTCGTTACTCGATACATCCAACTTGTTACAACACAAGACTTGCACCATGCTCACTCATCTCTTCAATCAACCATGGCAGACCCAAGATTAGAGGTTCCTCCCAACTTCACTGGGGACGACTTTACTGCCATACAGCAAGTTCTCAGAGGTGCCAATGTGGAGAACGACCAGCAAGCAGCCATGTGTCTTCTCACAACATGGGAGGTCAACCGCACTAGAAGAGCAGATCAATGGATAGCAGATCAGGAAGCTGCAGCTCGAGCTGTGGAGGAAGCAGAGCAGGAGTGCATCCATCTCAAGGTAGACGTGGCCAGGCTGGCCAGCAAAGAAGTGGAAGGGGAAGCTTGAGAGGCAGAAAAGAAAAAGCAGAAGATGAATATCTTCAAGCCTGGAACATCAGTGGTGAACATTCTTATCTCTCGTCCCTCACAGTATGCCATTCAAAAGTTATCAGTATTCAAATTCATGGACCTCTGGTACTTCTCCACCAAGGGATGTGCTGAGGCAGCCTCTGAATTCACATTGCAGGCAGATGACAGTCTTGGCATCACTAAGACTGGTGGTACATTCTCGTTCAAACCCCTAGTGGCCACCAAAGCCTTGTGAAACATCATACAAGACCAACTGCTCTCCTTTGAGAGTTTTCTACACATGAAAAACAACTTTTTGGTCTATGCCAGAAAAGCATACTGGCCCACAGGGAACATTGATGTGCTTTCTCTGTTCTTTTGGAAACTAGAGACACACACCATGCACAAAAACCCCCTTGGCAACCAGATCCTTCTTATGTATGCAGCACATGTTTGCCATGACTGGCACCATGAGCTCAAGGCCAACAATGGCTATGACATTTCCATCATCAATGACAACCTTATGTGCAACATCATGTTTGAAATCCAACTGGCAGACCAGCAAAAGATGAAAGCAAAGGTATGCAACTCTCCACACCAACAAGAACCACTGCTGATTTTTTCACCTGTTTTTTGCATTACCCTTTTTCCCTGCTGTACTGGTTATATCTCACCACCCAATGGTCGCTGCCATGGACTATGTCCCCACTGACCCCAATATGCTACATACACCACTGCCAGGACTATGTCCTCACCGGAATGACACTCTTATCACATGTGCCAGCCTTCTGTGCCCATGCCCCAATCTGCTGTGCCACAGATGGAGGAAATGATCTCCCACCCTGGTCCCTCCTCCTGACCAGAGTGAAACTCAGCATATCAGTCACACAAACCACAAACACAACCGCAGCTTTCAAGCCCCTTGTTGATCATGCTCAGCATCCTCCACATGAGCGTACAACCACCATGTGCCATCTTCATCAGAAAATCTACCAGCAGAGCCCAGATCCCCCACCCAACTTCCCTGTCACAACTCAAGAGGCAAAGGCAGCCGATCAGCATGCCCACAATGCCTCAGACATGACCCACATGCAGTCCACAGATGTGGCTTAAAAGAACTCTGGGATGGATCTCCCGTGTGGTGCAGGCGCAACTCAGAAGGATGCCTCATCAACCCCAAGGGCCTGGTCGTCTGCACAGACTGGCAGCAACCACTTTGTTGCTGTTGTACACACAGCACAACCCTCCATGAATGCTCTGGTTGTGGAGAGCTCGGACACAGTGCTCAGACTTGCTTTAAAGTGCAGAAAGTCCAGGGCACTCACTCTGTACATCCCTGAAGCTTGGGAGTGAGCACTTGGGGAAGCAGATCTCCTCAGTAAATACCCAAGCATCCCAAGTGGTCTGTGCTTCAGCTTTCATGCTGGACTCTCGAATCTTACCACCTCGTATTTTCCACCTAATCATATATCTGTTGAAATGAACCAAAGTATATTCAATGAAATCATTATCAAAGAAATAACCAAAGGGCACTATATCAGGCCCTTAAACCGAGATACTGTCGAGTCTCTAATCAGGCCATTCCAAACAGCCCCACTATCACCTGTTCCCAAACTGGGCAAACCTGGCAAATTTCGTCTAGTCCAGAATTTGTCCTTCCCTTACAAATCACCTTCCCTCCTCATTTCATTCCCAAACTCAAGAGTAAACCCAGATGAATTTCCCACCTTTTACAGCACATTCCAGATCACAGCCTCCTTGATTTCTCTATTACCCCCAGGTTCTCAGGCAGCGGTCTGAGACATGGCCAAAGCATATAGGACCATTCCCTCTCACTCTTCTCAATAGCCCTCATTGGTAGTCCAATTAGATAGAGATCACTTCGTAATTGACACCTCCTTTTGCTTTGGTTTTGCACCTTTAGGTGGTATCTATGGCTGAATGGGTGCAGCAGGAGTAGGTATCATGAGACACAAGGGAATTGGACCCATTGCCAGATGGGTTGATGACCATCTATTCTTCTGAGTAAAATGAGAGTTTCTCAGTGACCTCAATATGAGACACGAGCACATTGCCAAGCAAATTTCCGAATTTGGTGGTGTTTTCACCAAAGGAGGTTGCACCTGGTTTGCAGGTCGTCCCCTCCTGGACAGCACAACAGAGGAATTTGACGAGGATATAAAATTCCCATTTAAAGATCTCCCCTAATAGCCCATGTCATGCAGACAATGCAGAATTCTGCTACAATATGGATGACATTAATCAAATTTCTACTTTGCTTGGCATTCCCTGGGAAGCTTCCAAAGACATTCCATTCTTGGACAAGCTGGTTTTTCTAGGATTTATCTGGAATCTTTCTGATTGAACAGTAATCCTAAGGGAGAACAAGTGTAGCAAATACCTAAGGGCCATAAGCGGCTGGGAACGTTGACAGACACACACCCTACAGGATGTACAAAAGCTGCATGGCAAATTACTGCATGCCTCACTAATTTTCCCGATGGGATGCATGTACATCATAAACATCAAATCAATGCTATCCATATTTGGCAACAACCCCTTCAAGCCAAGAATGCCCCCACGTGACACGCCCAATGACTTAAGCTGGTGGAAATCAACCCTTTCCATTACTCCCCTCCCCTCCCATCCCATCCATGGTCCTCAGCCTGTCTATGACCCTTGAGCTTTCTCTGATGCCAGCAGCACTGGCATCACAATCATCATTGGTCAGCAATGGTGTGCCTGGAGTCTTATCGGGGACTGGAAATGAAACAACCATGACATTGCCTGGGCAGAAAGCATTGGCTTCGAGCTCCTCATTCGGGCGATCACCAGTGCTGGAACCTCCAGCATTTGTTTCAAAGTATTTGGAGACAATATCAGTGTGGTTGAAGGTTGGCCCAATGGACAGAGTCAAAACAAGCAAGTCAACAACTCATTCAAGTGCATATACACAACTCTACAAGACTCTCAGTGTTAGGTTATCGCCAGATATGTCCCTAGCGAAAACAACCCCACCAATGCACCTTCCAGAGGAGTACATCCCCCTGTACATCTACTCAACAAGGCAATGTAGTCAAGAACTTTCATCTACCTTACACAAAATCCACGCTAAATGGAGAAAACATGAATTGGGCAAGACAATCAGGTCCATTAGACCCATCATCTGCCTTCGACAACCACATCAAGGTAAATAACCCACTGCTCGACAGTCCCCTCTTCGCATACAGGCAAGGAAAAGGTTATAGGGCCCTCACAAAATCCAAATTCATTGAAACTCTCAATGCCACCCTTCAGGCGCAAGGAAAAACTCCTCTGCATGGTCATGGCATTCGCATCGGCTCAACATTGGAATATCTACTGCACAACATTCCTTTTGACATTGTCAAGGTCAAGGGCAGATGGGCAAGTGATGCATTCCTACTGTATCTGCAGTGGCACACACAAATCCTCGCTCCATACATGCAAGCCCAACCGGACTTGCATGCATCTTTACTTCATCTCACCCTCCTGCCTGTCCATTGAGTTTCTGTGAGTTCACATTTCCATATGGTCATCGTTCCCCAACTTAGTCCCTCAGGCTTGTAGCTTTGCTGCACACATCACAGAATGACTTGCTGATTGGGTTAGCAGTTTGCCTCCAGCCCAGGGCCTTTTGCGGAGCTGGACAGTGCTGTGTGCTGCCACCTGCCTCCTCTCATCCATACTATGCATCACATCTTATCATAATGCTTCATCATCAGGCTAGTATTTACCGTGGCTTAGTGTTCCTCTCACTTCTCAGCCATACTTCCCTCAGCAAAGCTAAAGATCATCTCCTACCTCCATCATGTCAATTCAAGCCTAAACAAACATTTGCTTCTTTTTTTGACCATATCTATTCTAGCTCAGTTGCTCATCTTCCACCTTGACCATCAATGTAAGCATGAACATGAGGATCAGTACTTGCTTCCCAGCTGCATCATGTTCATTTGAGCACAAATGCCAGTCTGCCCACCCTGACATGTCAACTCAAGCATGATCACTCTCTTCTACTTGAACTATGTGAGAATGATGCTGCAACAAACACAATGCAATGATAATGTATTCTCTCCCCCATTCTCACTCACTTTACAATAACTCAAACATGATGACATTCCACAACAGTAACACCATGAAATCTGGGCCTTTGCAAACAGTAACTCTGTGCAACTGACATCACAATTGCTGATCTTCAAGCACAGTAAAAAAAATGCCATTTAAAAAACTGCATCCCATCTAATAGTAAAGCATTTTCCAGCATATGCACTGTCTGCTATTCACTATCTTCCATTTCAATCTCACCATACTGGTGTTTCTCTTGCCTAAAAGCCCACAAGAGTAGCACTATTAGTACTCCAGTCAATGAGAAATGAAACATATGGTGACTTCTTGAGATGTGAAGAAGTGGTAAATCTTTGAACTTTGCTCTGAAACAATAACAAGGGAGGAAGAGAAAAATGGTGGATTTGTGCTGTCTACTTGAGTAGATACAAATTAGAATGCATATGCAACTATGTTGACAAGTGATTGAGAGGGAGTGAGTGGATGACAGTGTGAAGCACTGCTGAGCTCTGAAAGGTCTTGGACTTTGGTGAGCTGCTACCCAGTAGGATAGTTATCCAGTATTGCATGTAGTGATAGCCATTTGCCCAGGAACTAGGAGATGGAAGACTTATTATTTATCTGATCCACAGGAGAGTGAATTTCAGGAATAATTCATGGAGTGAAGGTTGGGCTTGCATGTATAGCACAAGGATCTGCATATACCTTCTGAGGTAGACAAGAAAGGCATTACTGTCCCATCTGCCCTTGAGCAAGACCACATGGACCCCCTATATAGGACTACACCTCCTAAGTTTTGCATATTTTTGCATATTTTTCTAGACTTTCTACAAGTAGATATATGTGATTATATCTGAAAAATGACATCCTACCCAGAAATGGACATATCACCTTATTCCCTGGGTCAAATCACATAATTCCAGAGTTTATAGAGAGCCAGGAGTTAGTACTACATTTTGGCCTGCAGGTCTGAAGCATTATTCCCACGGAAATATTGGTTATTTTCAGAAACTGGTCCAGACCAGTTGTTCAAGTAAGCATTCTGAATGTAGAACTGGTTTTGGGTGGTCCAGTTCAGTTTTTGGAGGTTTTAGAACTTCTGAAAGACTGGTTGTGGTCCAGTTGCCTTATTTGAAAGGCTAAAAACTGGACCAGACTGTACCTGTGAACACTACTTGCCATTAAGGGCTATCTTGGTTTTGAGAAATGGAAGTTGATGATGG
>JBBPMO010000972.1:0-13837 GCA_038090315.1 Xanthoconium stramineum
CATGCCATGCAGACATTGGGCTGACCAATGACCAGATTGGGTATATGCTCTTGACAATGTATAGATAATCCTAGACTACCATGGCAACCTCTGGTCATCAATGATTCATTACCAAACTGAAGCCAGCTGAGTGACCACCTTGCCTCCAAGTTGCTTTTGGTTGATAATGGTATGTTACATCATAAACTAAAAGCAACTTAGAGACATACCATTGACATACCATTATCAACTAAAAGCAACTTGGACACCCTGCTGACAAGTGGGTAGGAAGAACAAGGGCAGGCATGTGTGCACAGTCATCAGGCAACTTACTATGGTAGACTCCATTGAAACCTCAGAAAATCACGATATATTCAATATATAGTATGCCTACAAAAATGTCGCATACAGGCCAATGAGCACAATATTGTGGCAATATACGAAGTAACTTGAAGTAAGAAGGTTATGACATGATCATGTAGGGTTGGCTTGCGTACGCGCCGGAAGTCGCCACAATTGAGTAGCAAAAGAGTGCCAGGCAGTGTGGGTAGGCGTGTGCAAGGGCAGGTGAAGGTGGTGAGGGCAAGGATGCGCATGCGTGTGCGTTCATGGATGGCCAGGGTAATGTGGTGCCGAGGGCGACAGCGACGGTGAGGGAATGTGGGGACAGGTGGTCGTACGTGTATGAGCACACACGACCAGGTGGCAAGGGTGCGGACACATGTGTCGATACGCCGTAGTGAGGGCGAGGGTCGTACATTGGCGTAGGGTGGGGGGTGGGGTCCAAACACAGAGGGCGTGCACGTTGATGCACACACAACCTGGTGGCGAGGGTATGTGTACGTTGGCACGAGGGCGAGTGAGAATGAGAGTAGGTACAATGCCATGCGCTGACGTGACTTGGATGGGGTGTGCACGAGTGTTGATACAAGGTGGTGAGGGCGAGGGAGCGGGGAGGAAGGGCAGGCACACCCCATGACCCAACACGAATCACTGGGTCCTTGCCCCTGGGGTTGTGGGTAGGTTTTCACTCCCATGGTTCGATTGCCGAGAGGAAATTGGTTATTAGCGGTATTGGAACTGAGATTGATTGATGTCAGACAGGGCATTATCAAGTGTAGATAGAAAACATACCCTGTTATAGGTGCCAGCAAATAGTAAGAATCGTCACAGCTCATGTAATGCACGAGGAAGTTGGTGCAATCTGGAATGATCAATTAGAGGTCTATTGCGGACACGTAGGAAATGCTTGGAGGCTGAAGTAGTATGCATGAGGGTGCCAGTACGAGTGCGCACGATACCCTCCACGGGTCTATACCTGGTGGGGAGGGCGTGCGATGTGTGATGTGCGACGTGCGAGGGGAGAGGAACGAGTATCACATGACCCATGCCTGCTACCCATCTCAGATTCAGACCAGTTGTCACGGATAATACTTAAATTACCATATTACATATATTGGCTCGAGTTGTACATGGGTCAGCTAAAACTTGTAATCTTCCAGGTCAGAATCTCCCTGATCTGACTCATACATGGCTACTATCAAATCGCCTGAGCAGTTTGAGCAGTTTGAGCAGTTTGAGTCCTCTAAGTTGGAGCCAGAATCAGAATCAGCATTTCGGTCATTGTTACTGCCTTCGCCATCTGGTTGCATTGCTTCGTCAGACGCCTTAGTATAAAACAGCCTGAGACCATCAACATCCAGGGCAGTGGTTGAGTCCTGCAACGGTCCTGTTAGTCAACGATTCTTGAGATACAACAGAGGACGTACATCATGCCGGGCAATGGAATGACTATAGGGATTGACTTCCGAAGGTCTCTTGGTATGAGTATACGAATGTCCAATGCCAAGGCCCCAATGGTAACGCATGAGCATGTCACGATCCACAAATCTTGTTACCATTAGTTGGGTTGGCGTACGGAACACAAAAGAATAGAGGCATCCATACCTGTTGATATAATAATATTTCCAATCATCGGCATCGCCAGCAAGCTGAGATGTGGAAATGCGATCAGGGTGTGGCCTTCCATCTGCAAACGCTGGCATGAGATGGCAGCATCGAAGAACGTCCGCTGGATCAACGAATCCAAAAGCATCTGTCGACTGCATTGGTATGAATCTCGTCCTGTGAGGATAGATCGTTCCCAGCCCATCGCAGCGGGTGATTTTAGAAGTTCGAACCATCATACCCATAGGAAGTACAGTCGCCTTGACTGATAATCTCGGGATCCCGGGCCAATGAATATAATGTTTGTATGATAGATGCCCAGCACACGGGCATACCTAAACAGGTGGAATTCGGAGCCCGGAGCAGGCTCACCGGCTAACAACATTATATCGCGATGATCGGTGGAAGGGTTTATGGTGTCCGTCTCACAACGGAGGTCATAGGTCGTATAATTGATGTGGCACAACGCATGACGGTACATGCGGTTTGCTTTGAAAACCACTTGGTTCAGTGCTGAGAGGGCATCATCCGACATAATAGCTTCCCACTCGGGTTGCATTTCGGAGAGGGGACGCAACACACCCGAGTCTTGATGGACCTCGCGAATTTGAGGTAAAAGGTGTGCCTTAAGTTTGATCAGAAAATCCTAAAGGAGTCGTGTCAGATCAGCCCTCAGTATAGGTGGATGTGGAACCACCTTTGCAGCTGGGTCATCGGAATTCTTTCCCACAAAAGATAGCATGTCCTCTGGACTATTCTGAGATTGACCAATGATGTGATGTTGTTCGGGTATGTTCGGGGTTGGATCGTTTGCTCTCAGCTATTCTCTTTGCATGTGGATGCGGTGGATGCGGGCCTGGCGTCGTTCAATTGAAGCTAGCTGGGGGATAAATGCCCTACGACTGGTCCTGGCAAACTGTGCTTTGCTGGTATGATGCTCAAGCTCACCCTAGCACGCAACATGAGTGTAATGTACAGCATAGAGAACATGACAATGCGCACAGGCTGAGTTGAATAAGAATCCGTGGTTCCGTAGGTTCTAATCTGGGCGGCATAATCTCCCAGGGCATGAAGTTTATATGTTTGAAGATTGAGTACCTTCGGCTGGCGATCTGCCGTAGACAAGGAGCTTTCATTGTGTGGAACATTTCCTCACTTAGAGTTATTACGAGCCTGGCGCCTTTGGCGACTCTCTGCTTCACGACGAAGCTCCTTCGTTGAGAACACAGGACATGTCACCGAAACGAATTTACGAAGTTTATCACCAAGTGATTGCATGACAGCATCCAGGATTTGAAGCGTTTCATCTGTGTGCATTCGCAGCTTTGCCAACCCATGCCAATATGCGAGGATGAAGAGAAGCTCTTGAACTTGGCAGTTGTGTGGCTCAGGAAGAAGACCAATGAAAATGGGGATGGCACACTTCGGCGATAGACGTGGCATCAGAAGATAGCAAGTAAAAGTAAAAGCTACCTGTAGTGCTCACCTGCAATAAGTCCTCGAAGTCGCGGGCCATCATTCTCTTCAACTCAGACATATTGCGCCTAAAACGCCTGATCGTAGCATGCCTGAAAGTGGGAATTTGATGGTATCTGGTTTACGTTGAGCAATAGATTTAGAACACTACCAGCGTACCTACCGCCAATCAAGCTCCGCAAGTTTGTTTCCCTTCACGCCATCCAAGATTCTCAACAAGTGGATAAACACCGCCTTCCAGACACCAAGTTCAAATTCATGTAAAAGATCGACAACGAGCATCGTAAAAAAGTCAAACCCCAGGTGATGAAGCCTCTCAGAAAAGGTGTTCTACATACAGGAATCATTGTGAGTGGTGCAATGGCACGGAACGAGCACTCACCTTGGTTGGAACTATAGATTCTTCCTTGAGAAGAGCTTCGACCCCTGGAGTGTCAACGATAAAATGCTGTTCATAGATAAGACGTCGCGCGGCAGAGATCTTATCGCGTCTGTCCTTAGTGTCCTTGCACACCAGGATTCGTCGTTGAAGCATATCTCTCTCCGTCGCTAGATTCCGTATCCTGTCTTTCGGAATGGTGCAACAGGGGCATGGACACGCCCCAAGGTTGCGTATGTTTGCTATCAGCACCCTAATCATCGAGTAAGTCATAGTGATTCCTTGTAGTCGCTACCAACACACTTTTCGGGATAGTCTGCAGAATACGTGAAGATTCGAGGAAAACTTTGCCATTCAACGTCATTGGCACATTTCATGACAATACCATGTTCGTAAGCATGAACGAACTCATCATCGAGAATTTCTGTCCACTGAGCATGGAAAAGCTCCCTACGACAATGTGTGAAAAACGAGTCGCTGGGGAGTTTGTCTCTGGCATAGTTGAGTGCAAAATCTTTGAAGTCGTCTGGAAGCTGTCATGTCCAGATCAGAGCTCAAAGCGATGCATCCTGGCGTAGTATATCCACTCACAGTTTCAAAGTAAGCAACATGGTTGCATAGATGGGCGAATGGCCGGCCTCTCTCGTACTTGGAGTTATTTCCAAAAAATACATACAATGGCCACAGCTTCGCATCACTGAATGACGTCAACTGTGTCGCATCTGACCAGAACATGAGTGCAACGATTCGTCTGGGTAAATTGCATCCGGGCGCAGTTTCCATTTGCTGAAGCTGATTATGTGCTTTGAGGAATGCCTGAGAAGTAAAGAGCTCGCCGTGTACTCCGATGTCTCGAGCTTGATGTGGTGGGTGCCAACGCAGTTCATACGGTTCGTAATAAAAGGGGTGGCGGACCGTAGGATCCAGGATCTTCTCTCGCATCACAGATATCAACGAACGATAGTATAAGGAGCACGTGAAACTTTTTGGTCCTGGATGTGCACAGCGTCGCGGAAATGGAACAGAAATGACTACAACTCTGTTCCTCCACCCAGCATCGTTATCCATCCACTCAGCCTGGGAAAAGGTAGCCATAGAGTCGCTCAGGTTGGTGGAAGGAATAGTCTGAGAGCCGGAATTATCAGATGCCGCAATGTTTCCTAATTCACGATCGATGGATGTCCATTTGGTGTTGCGAATATCGCCGGGCTGAAAATCTGAGCTCCCAATGATGTCGAGGAGACTTTTGAAGTCTTGTCTTGACTTTGTTGCGCCTTGGTTCCAGTACCAATCTCCGAGGCGAAAGGAGCTTTCATTCGAGTATGGGTGAAAGGAATTCACTGAGCTAGCACCGTAGGGAGTTTCACCAGTGGTCGGACGAGGTAACGTTTGACTTGGGTGGGGTAATGACGGGGTATCCTCAGGATCGTGAACAGGAAGTGTTTTACTGTTATACACTCGGAACAAACCAAACAAGTTCAACTGAGTCCTGAACGTGTGACGGACTTGGGGCTGAGCACATTCCTGCTGTGCTGACAACTCTGGACAGGGCGGTGAAACAGATGGGGGAGCAGGTGGTGTTGGTGGTGTGCGAATGATAACCTGAAGAACCTGGGGAGGAGGTAGAGGTAGAGGAAATTTGGGTAGCATGTCTCTGAATCGTTGCGGAAGTTGCCTGTTTGGTTGACGGGCTCTCCGCAGTGACAGAGGAAGTGAATCATCTGCCTGCAAAATCTCCTGACTGCCCTGAGTTTGGTGTCCTTCATTTTGAGCAACCTGAGTAGGGGCTTGAGTTAGCTTTACCATGTAATAAAAGTTGGAGAGGAAACGAGGGTACCATGACATGACCATTAGTTCCTACAACACGACCTATGTGGTCGATGGTGGTGGACTGTGCATCTTCTGAGTGAAAGTTGCCAGTGTGAGCTTGCACAGATATGGCATCTGAATCAGTACCACTGTCATGCAGCACAGGACAGGATTCAGCAGCAGAAACTTGGACACAACACTTCTTTCGAAGGGTTTCTTGTGCATGGGCCAGCACATTGCTCAGCCGTTTCCTGCCTGCTTGGCACCCTTTGGAGTGTTTTGTATAGGAAGAGGACTGGGTAAAAGAACGGCCACAGACACAAACGAGAGATGCCTGATTTAGCCCGGACATGCTTCTCAAATCTAGAGTTACTGGCCGGGCGGTCGTGACTTGGGCTCGGTTGTGGGTTTCCGGAGGTTTCCGAAGGTGCTGTGATTCCGAAATTGTCTGCTCTGCGGTCGTACAAAATAAATCCGCGGTTCGAAGACGGCTATAGACGGCAGCCATATTACATTGCATATGTAGTTAAACGACATGTATGATGATATCAAGCCTGATTGTTTGACTTACACTAATGACCTAGAGAGACGGGGATTGAGGTACTTGTATAACGTGCTCCTGTCCCCTTTCACTTTTCCTACACTCGCGACGTCACGGCCCTTGTAGGAACTCCTGATGATTGCAGTCACTTCCTCATCCTCAGAGGGACACGCCCCCATGTTGGGAAGACAACGCGGAAGAGAGATAGCTCATCATTCAGACTGAGCTGGTAGCCCAGGACTTGTGTCCGCACGCAATGTGAGGTAGAATTGCGGGGCCAGAGATGTGAGGGAGACGTGCGTGGCAGGAATGTCAGGATACAGTTGAACCTGAGCGGTGCAATTAGATGGGGACTCCGCAACAGACAACCGAGGTTGAATTGACCTGTAAGAACTCATCCAACATCCCAATCGTATCCTTGCCATCTCGCACAAAGAATGTGTTGATCAATGGCTCAGCAATTGCGTCCATACCTTCCAAAGGGCTGACCCATCTACCATCGGCATCCTTGACATTCAATGGGAGGTCTTCAGTCTCGCCGTCAACAGATGCGGCAGTCTTGATATCTTCTCCCGTCAATGGGTCAAAATGGAAAATAACAGTATCCACCAATGCCTATCCAACTCCCAAGTCAATAATCACGTCATAGTGCGATGAAAAAAAAGACAAACGTTATCAGCGACTCTCTGCGTGACCCATGAAATCCCTTCTCGGCCCTCAAGGACACCATCCTCCGTTCCCGTCTCGGTTCTCCGCACCATAAGTGCCTTCACAGGTATGATCCTCCCACCAACCTTTCTCGCCCACCCAAGCCCGAAGACGCAACTCCATACGATCGCACCAGTTGAGGTATCCAATGCAAAAGGCTTCCCGTGCGCCGTCGACACAATAAGTAGCTGACGAAAAGAAAAGGGATCGCGAACAAGGGCATTGAGCGAAGCAGGCGAACGGGTAGGAACAAGGTGGGGTAAGTCAACGTGGAGGGGCTAGAAGAAGCTGGAGAAACGGGGGAAGACGGGGATGCATACGAGCCAGTCACAAATCTTGTAACAAAATGGTTGATAAGTGGGGCAAGTTCTGTGAACAAAATCATCAGGGGAAGCACGGCGACATACTGGATGTGTAACTGCACCTTGGTATTTCCAATCTGTCTTACTATTTTGTTCCAAAAGCTTTCGCTCCTACTGCCAGCTTCGACCTCCTCTCTTGTAGGTGGGAGCTCCACAAAAGTAGCAGTCTGTGCGGTTGCAAGAGACTCCTTACATAGCCACTGAAGTAGATTGTGGTCCCAGAGCTGGAGAGATTCTGTGGAGGTGACAAGGAGGAACTTGTGTGGTGTCTCTTTCGCCGTGGAGGAGATGGAAGAAGGTAAGAATGCGACCTAATAAACGTGAGGTTCGGTAACGACGAACCAACAAAGCACATACATGTCAGATGGTTCCATGTTTGTTGGCTTCGAAGGGGAACGTGAAGCCTGTCACCTGTCCTGTGTCCTCCTGTAAATTTGCTTTGAATGTTTGATGAACCGCTTGCTACATTTGATTGGTGAATTCGGGTTGTGTTTTTGTGGAAAAAGAATGGAACTCACATTATGGACATTGGACCAAGTAACCTTGCCTATACATGGCTTCCCATCGCCGTTCAATGTGCCAACAAAGTGCGACCCCAAAGAAGACGCGGATGATGCCTGTATGCGTCTCATTCAACATACAAATATCCTTTCTAGCCCTCATCGAGACGATGCAACTCACCACATCACCTTCACTGGCGATCCGCTGGTTTCATAACCCAAGACTTCTATCGTCCTGGGAGCCCATGAGCAGCCTATTTCCAGAAAGGCCGACGTCGCGTATGCGTTTGTCCGATATGTTTGGAGTCGTCAGAACCTTGCCTTTCAGGGAGGGAGAGAGTGGAGCCAAGAAGAGAAACAACGGGGTGTCTGGTGTAGTCGACGAGGGAGAAAGCTAAACAAGACAAGGCCCCAATGCATCCAAAGGTGTACTCGAGCTCAGGGAGGATCCAACATACAAAGGGCCCAATAAGAGGAAATTGGTAAGCACGTTCGATATGACTTCGCAAAACCCACAGCGTAGAGCGTCGAATAGTGGGTATCCAGGTATATGTGAGTGTACATGACAAGGGAACTGGAAACGTCAATGTCAAAACTAGGTTGGATGTGTGCCTTTTCGCTTACCCCTGGTCCTTGGACTGCCATGTGGTTTCTCCTGTGCTGGAATGGTGCAAAACCTCGAGATTTGAATGTGCAGCGAAGGCAGAAGCAGATTCGAGGCTGTGAGCAGACGAGCAGCGGAGATTCATCAGAGACAGTGACAGGAGAGCAGGCCAGCGAGAGCAAAGAAAGAAGTCGTCTGCCACCAGGAGTTTTCAACCTTGTCCATACCAGTGGTGTCATTGGTTACATTGCACCGTCGTTGCATGGGTGCGGGCTGGAGGATGTAGTTGGGCAGAGCACTGGTACCGGCACGTCTGTCGTCAATGAAATCGTCAACATTGCTGTCGTGTGGTGGCATTGGCTCGTCGTGTAGCATGAGGCCACGGGATGTGTTTGGGGGAGCCCGTGGCACATCCAAATTCTGACACGGAAGATTCCGGTACGACAGGGGCTGCACTTTCTCACGAATTATGGGGTGACAGAAACCTGTCAAGCAAGATGATTAATTAATTCCTGTGGCAGCGGGAGGAGACATGAAGGCACAAAGATATGACACACGCCCGACCACCACCGGTGATCCAAGGAAATGATGCAGGCTATTCTCCACATCATGTGATCACCACACTCCACATACTTATCGTACACAAGAAAACTAGACTACTTGGCTGTGGCATTGCCCCTGACGATCGCCTTGGTCATCGCATCACCAATCCTGTTCGCCTCCTCAAACCTTGGCTCAGAGAACACAGCCGTCCACGTAAACTTGTCCTTGTACAGCCCAAAGTCGCCAAACATGACACACTGACTCCATCCCTGGGCCACGACGACAAACTCCAAATCGTCCAATCGATGGGTTACATCGTGTAGTGCCGCATAAATCACCGTGTCCAGACGTAACATGGAATGAAAGAGGTACTACTCTGCTATCCCGATCCACATCCGGAAGACAGGCATTGCCGCAAGTGCCAGGTGGTCAAACGGCTGGACCAAGAGATGGGCCAAAACAATCCACCATCGCGAGGACTGCGAGATGGGAATTGGTTTTCAGTGCAGAGGTCCCCGTGGGCGAGGACGTACCGTGCTTGGGCTTCCTCCGATGGTGAACTGGTCTAGCACGTCCTCAGGAAGAAAGACAGGTGTCGGTCCGCCTTCCTCTGTTTCCTTTACCCCAAAGACTTTCTCGCAGGCTGCGTAGATTAGTTGTCGGAGACCAACGTGGTCGCTGGCGAGCATGAGTTTGAAGAGATCGGTGGTGCTGAAGGTGTATGTGTCAATTTGAATCTTGGCCGAGGGGTTTAGGATAGCAAGGCTGGCGTAGACATGCCATTTGTTGGAATAGATATGAAGCATGATGTTGACCTTGACAGTTTCGATACCGCCAACATACTGGCCTTGTTCCCAGGGATACGAGTGTTGGGCAGCCCACGCTGTACCCATGCTAGCGTGAGACACGTGAGTATATTCCTGATCACGAGGAAAGATGGGGACATACGTGAGGAAGGCAGTGTGAGTGACCACTTGAACGTTGGCGGTGGCGAGGTCGTGATCCTCGTAGGTGAGGTAGACGTAGCATGATTTGAAACAGTTGAATATGCTCTCAATGACCTTGGCGCTTTCATCTGGGGCACGGTGCTTGATGACGACCTAGAAGACGATAGATAGGATGTGTGAAATCGGGACAAGGCGGTAACCAAGGACGGACCAATGGCTGGCCAACCGGGGAAACAGTAGGTCTGTGGAGCGAGTGCAAGGAGACAATGCGGACATCTTGTGGAGGCGGCTTTTTCTGGCACCTTGACGGAGGTCTGCCCAGCGATGGTGGCACCGACCTTTGTGGCTAAATTCCCATGGGTGAGAGGTGCAACATAGACAACGGCGGAGGGACTTGCAAGGGCTGTATCGCCGTACGACACGATCGATAAACTCCGCCTCCACAGCATACATGATCAAGTCCGAGATCCGAGAGACAGCATGCCCATTACGACGGACAGTGATTCCGGGAACATCTTGGTAGGACAATCATGAGAATGGGACATATCGGGTTTGAACTGAGATGATGGGGGGAGGTACCTTTGTACTTGACTTTTAGCGCGTTGTATTTTTCGGGAAGATCGCAGACGCTGATTCTACGGAGGAATGTTAACCTGGAGAGGGTGATGATGGGAAGAGAAGACGTGCTTTTTCCAACCGGCGTCAGAGAGCTGCTTGGCATACATGGTACCCATGCACCCATGCTGATCAGTCCAATCGTCGGTTGGTGGTCTACGGGGTGATTTGGAGTAACGTCAATGTTCATGGTGGCAGCTGGCAGAGAGTGGCTGGGAGGTCGACATGATTGTGGAAGAAGACAAGCGGGGCAAATTGACAACTAAACTTGTTGACAAGCCTCCACGCGAGTTCAAGTGTTTCGGATTCTTTCATCCTCTCTGTCACATCACAGAAGTAAGTCTCCTCTCACAAAATTTGCACCATGCTTACTGTTGCGCTAGTACTTCTCTAGAGCCGTGTCTCCCTGCAGCATTTTCAATCAGCATATGCAGAGTAAAAACAAGTTGAGCGACTATTGTTAGACTCACCAGACTGGAATGAGAGAGCAACAACTGGCACAAGTCAAGCATGATGATCAATCCGCTCGCGACGACAGACAGTTCACCCAGAATCTGGGGTCGAGAGTGAGACCTGTTGGCCTAACGTGATACACAGGACTCAGCAAAGGTACAAATGCCGAAGACTTCAATCCCACGTACCCTTGCTGCTCTAACAGGACAGTACCTCGGTCCACCCCGCCATTTGCACCCCCAGTGGGTGCACTTTCATTTTACCTTTGTGCTTGGTGCCCATTCAAGTTCTGAGTTGTCCGTTTCACCTGTGCGATCCGTGCTGCTGTGGCCGTGCTTGTTGGACTGACTCGTGCTGGCATTTGCTGTCATACAGCTGACAGTGGGGGAGCATTGATTTTCGCACTTGCATCCGTAGCTGTACTGGAGTGCTGTTTGTTGCAGCCGACAATGAGCGAGGACTTGATGAAGATTCAGTTGCCATTAGCAGAGCTCACTCCCGTCCGATTGCGTCTCAGTTGTGGCAACTGGTTGTTTGGGGGTGGAAGTCGTATCTATGAGGATGCGTGGGGTGGTCGCTGGGACTTCATGTGGCAAGGTGACTTGGACTGTGGATAGCTTGCACATGCACTTTGTCAGGTTGGTGCTCAGGGCAACAGAGGACTCACTAGTGGCCGGGGAAGTTGTGCTTCGTGCTGCTTGATGCATAGCAAGGTGGCAGCGTGCCATTACCTGCTATGGAGTGCTAGACTCATGACCAATCCGTCTATGGAGTAAGCAGATTACCTTGCTTGACAAGGTTTCTGTGACCCCAACAATTCGTGAGAAAGTGCAGCCCCTGTCTTACCGGATTTTGCCGTACTGTGTGTACTTGTTGTCCTCACTTGTTCGACACCTCCGATCTGCTCACTCAGAAGGCAAAAAAATTAGAATTTCTATTGCTACACCCTATACTGATCTGGTATCTCAGCCCATCTCACTCCACCACTTCAAGGTCTTCTCGTTGAGTTCATTCAGCCTGTCATTTTCTGCCAGCAATTCCACACGATGTCCTTTCTTGAATAGTTCATCATCAAAGTTTTGTAGCAGACGGATTGTCGATCTCCCTGAACTCCTTGACAGTGCAACATAGAGGTTGAACAACATGAGCCCTCCTGAAGGTGGTGTTGCGATATCCACTAGAACTGCTAGGATTGTTTGTCCTTGTGACCAGTAGTCTGTGAATGCGTATGCAGCGGTCATTGGAAATTGCTGTCGATGGACGGTAAGCTTGATGGCACGTTGGAGTTCATGAATGGGGGTCCATCAGGGTTTAATAAGATGTCGACAACAATCCCGCGCGCCATTGGTGATATCCAGGTCAGTCTACAATCTTGACTAAGTCAGGTAGGTCTTGTTTTTCATCGTCATTTCTTATCTGACTTGGCACTAGAGAAAGACATGGATATGGGTACAAGTCACGACCGAGCGACCTGTCAACCCATGTACCCATACCAATGACCCTTGCGTGTACCTGTGACTAAATAGGGTAGGTCGCAGACTCCTTTGCGTACCGTCACTACCATTCACACCCACTTACCGTCCACGCCAGAGCACCAACATCGACACAGGCACTCCAACAATATCGTTGGTGTGCTCTTGTCAACATTCGTGTCATAGTGACGACGACGACGTGAAGAACGTGGCAGTACGGCCACCGTGTGACCCTCTTCCTCATCATCACCTTCCCCAGTTCACCACCACTTTCGCCGGTTCACCCCGTCACCTCGCCCATTCCACCAAATCTGTTCACAACACGATAATGACGATAAAGATGACGTGGAAGATGCAGCAGCATGGCCACCACGTCACCATTGTCATCATCATCAACCTTCTCACCCGTTTGGCCCCCCACTCTGTCCATTCACGACATGACGACGTCGACAATGTGGAGGATGTAGCAGCACATCCACCACATCATCATTGTCGAACCCTCGCCCATCGCTGCTTCTCTTGATGACTCGCCGTTCGCCATGCTTCTCGTTCACTCCACACCCTACCTCATCCAGTCACGATACAACAACAACGATGACGATGACGACATGGAGGACATGGCAGCATGGTCACCATGTCATTGTCGATCCCTCGCCCGTCACCGCTCCTCTCGTCGATGACTTGCTGTTCGCTATCCCCTCGTTCGCCCCACACCCTACCTCATCCAGTCGTGACACAATGACAACGACGACAACGTGAAGGGTGCGGCAGTATGGCCACCGCATCATCGTCATCATCGATCCCTTGTCCATCACCGCTCCTCTCATTGACGGCTTGCTGTTCACCATCCTTCTTGTGCGCCCCACACCCTACCTCATCTGGTCGCGACATGACAACAACAACAACAACGTGAAGGGCGTGGCAGCATGGCCACGGTCATCATTGTTGTCATCGCCATCATCATCGTCAACCCATCGCCCACTGCTGCTCCTCGTCGACAATTTGTCATTCGCCATCCCTCTCGTCCACCCAACGCCCTACCTCATCCGTTCGCGATGACGACGACGACGACGTGAAGTACGTGGGAACATGGCCATCACATCATCATCATTATCGTCATCGCCGACCCCTTGTCGTTGGACACCCTCACCCGCCACCTTGCCTGTTCCACCCACCCAATCTGTTCGCAATGATGACGAATCCTTGGGTCAACTCATGTTGGTTGATATCCGTATACCCATGTCTTTTCCTAGTTGAATTTCTCTAGTTCTTGTTGGCATACATTGATACTATTTGCCACATTCTAGGTTCTTTGGCCTTCTGTAATGCCTTTGACCTTTTATATATACATTACTGATTATCACATCCATTTGTGACACCCCCAAATTACTTTTTTAGCACTCAATACTTTTCCAAGCTTCAACATTCCTTTTATACCTTACTCTACTTATTCTCTTTCTTTGGCCACATATAGATCATTTCTAGCAGCATAGTACTGTCTC
>JBBPMO010000973.1:0-13836 GCA_038090315.1 Xanthoconium stramineum
GGACCCATTCCCAGGGTACCATTCTCGCGCTGTAACCAAATCTTAATGCTGGAATGAGGTGTTCAGTGACGAGTGTGGGAATTCCAACACTGATGTTGACGTAGACGCCATCTCCTATTTCTTGCGCAGCACGAGTGCTCTGGTCGACCTCGGGATCCTTCGTGCTACTCGTGGATGGTGGAGGAGCAGTAGTCGAGATCTCAGGTTGCTTAGGTTCTGTGGATTTGACAACCCGGTCGGTGAAGATACCCGGACAGTGGATCGCATTCGGCGACAGTGTGCCGATAGGCACAATCTCTTCAGCCTGTGCAAAACATAGGCATGCAACCATTTCTTTGCGTACCTCTACAATAGTGAGCTTCGCATTCCTTGCTATAATGTTATTATAATTATTTGCAACATATCTGAGCAAAACCCCAGGTCGGTGATCGGAAAGCATGCAAACCACCCAGAAGCCCACCTAAACACCAGGTTCCCAACTTCATCCGCCTTCCAAGCGTGTACAAAGGCAACATCACCTGCGATTGCCAGCTCCATGACGTATCGCTCCCCATCAAACACTCTAAACTCTTTTTTGTTTCCCTGAATCTTAACGCCGTCTCTAAATCCGGATAACTTTAAAGGTCACCTGGTGTCTGCATAGTCCGAAGCCCAGATAGAATACCGAACTCGAACAAGGGTACAAAGCATAAACTGATTTGACACCGCAACACTGGTGATACGCGTAACTCGGCCTTCACGCCAGCTCGAGGCAGCGTTAGAATGGTACTCATGGAAAACGGTATGGTGTGGAGATGGACGTTGGAAATAGATCCTCACGGCGGTTCTCGATAATTGTTCCTAGCAGTCAGACCAGTCAGACCACTTCCAGTGGAATTGTCAAAAAATAACAAATTGTTGATCAAAATTCCCTTGATATGGCTAGAGAATCATATTGTTACAATGGGCTTAAGGCCTTTACGTACGAAAAATGGATGATCACAATCTGCTCAGATCTCGCGAGACCTTGAAATCGCAACCCGTCTTCGCCTTGACCTCCTCCAAAGTAGCCCCCTCTTGTAGTTCCACCAGCTCCAACACGCCGTTCTTCCGGTCCACGTTGAAGACAGCAAGTTCAGTGACAATCAGGCTCACGGTCCGTGCCCCAGTAAGGGGAAGGCTACATTGCTTGAGGATCTTCGGGCTTCCGTCTTTCGCACAGTGTTCCATCATAACGATCACTTTGGTCTTGTCGGGGTTAGAGACAAGGTCCATAGCTCCGCCAATGCCTGTACAAGTAACATGACTCATGGTAAGAAACAATGTGTAGCAAATGGTTCATACCTTTAACCAGTTTACCGGGAATCATAAAATTAGCAATGTCACCAGCCTGAGAAACTTGCATGGCCTATAAAGCAGTTAAGTATAACAGGGAGCGAATAAGAAATGTAAAACAGGCTTACACCCAAGATTGCGACGTCAATATGTCCACCGCGAATCATTGCAAAGGACTCGCTGGAATCTGCCCATGGTGTCAGTCAGAGATGCCACACCATTCAGACATACGTACCAAAAATTGAGGCGCCAGGCACGAGAGTAATAGTCTCCTTTCCAGCATTGATAAGGTCCCTTCAAATCGTGATCAACGGTCTGACCTAAACACGAGCAAGCCGCAAACAAAATCGTACTTACGGGTCGACTTGTTCCTTTGTAGGGTAGGGCCCCATTCCAAGTACACCGTTCTCGCTTTGCAACCAAACGTGTACACCTTCCGGCAAGTGTTCGGGTACAAGTGTTGGCATACCGATACCAAGATTCACGTAGAACCCATTCTGGATCTCCTTGGCGGCACGTTTGGCAATTTTGTGTCTTTGAGCTAAGGCAGCAGCCTTTTCTGCACCCAACGGTTCACTTTCTCCTGGTGATCCGCTCGGGGCAAGTGTCTCGAACTCGATACGCTTGGGCTCGGTCGAACGAACCACCCGGTCGACATAGATACCGGGTATGTGGATAATGGAAGCATCCAAAGAACCGACTGGAACGATTTCGTCTGCCTAGAAGGCAGTTGAGTAGCCATCATGAATAATAATAACATCAACTTACCTCGACAATGGTCAATTTAGCGTTTTTCGCCATGGCAGTGTTGAAGTTGTTTTGAGCAAACCTATAATAGACCTGACGTTCAGACACTGACAACGCAGCATACAGCCCCTCACTTACCGGAACACACAGTTTCCGACCTCGTCGGCTTTCCAGGCATGAATGAGCGCGACATCGCCGGCGATAGCGGTCTCCATCACATACTTGCGACCATCGAACTCCCGTGTCTCCTTCTTGACGCCCGGTGTTTTGACACCTTTGGCAAAGCCACCTTCGTTGTACCTCATGGGTATCGCCCCTTCCTCGACTGCAGTGGAAGCGCCAGTGGGACTGAAGAATGCGGGTATACCGGCAGCATGAGCGCGTATACGTTCTATGAGACTCCCTTGAGGGCAAAGCTCCAACGAAACTTCGCCGTTGAGGTACATTGCCTCAAAGGCCTTGTTTCTGCAGAGACATGTCATTGCAAGCACTCGGATGGGAAGAGGTATAAACTAACCCTCCGGGATACGATGCAACTATCTTGTCTATCTGCTTGGTATTGAATAGCTTTCCTGAGGAATATTAAGTCTACCAGATCGTGTGAGGTTGGGTAGTGCATGCGCACCAAGACCATTGTCACCCGCTCCCGCGTTGTTGGAGACAGCGGTGAGGTTTTGGACATCCTTTCTCTTCACCAGAGCCGCAAGCAGGGTATCTGGGAACATGAATTCATGCCGCAACCAGCATCACTTGAACCGTACCTGGGACACCAGCAAGCCCGAACCCTGTCGACGAGGTCCTCAGCGACCAGGACCATGGTGGCGCGACAGAACGGAAGCTCACCTCCACAGAGTAACACGTCGCCCGACTTGACGCTCTTGATTGCCTCATCGACCGATGCCCACACTTTCGATCTAGGCGTTCGCACAGGCGTGCCGTAGCTTCTGAGGCTCAGTACAACTTGAAGACGTGTTCTGAGGATGACGGGTGTGAACGCCGCTTTCTGAACGCGCAAGCCTAACATGGTGAAACTGACGCCTGGCGTTGAGGAATCCGCCAAACAGCAGCGACCAAAGGAGACTACAAGGGAAGAAGTCCCGTGCCAGATGAAGTTCTATTAGTAGGTCCAAGCGAAACATCGGACCTGATCCGAATCCCAGGCTGACTTTACCCCGCTTGACGGAACCCGGAATAGAAAGGCCCCTTCAAGTTGAACTCACACTGTAGTCATGCACATAGACTCGTGACCAATCCGTCTATGAGGCAAGTCGTCGAGAGCAAAGGAGGTGTGTCGAGTCACGGCTTAGCAGAAAACGAGATAACTGCATATCCTTCAGGCAGCTTCGGGCCGGTTTATCTTATCAGACGAAAGGTCTGAAAAAGTACATTGTGTGTGCCCCAACCAATTTTACCAGTCCGTCTATCGACGGCTTGCCTCATAGACGGATTGGTCACGAGTCTATCATACACATCCGAACCAAATTACAGGATCTTCAACGCCTCCTTCCTGGTCCCTTTGGCCTCGCAAAAGACGTATTCGACACTGCCGGCCGTGTCAGCGCATCGTTGTTTCCATCGCTCGCCCCATTCCCCAGAGCGAGCTCCTCCCTCAAAAAGGCCCCCGTTAGCTCTTTCGGGTCAGACGTTTCTATCTTTCGAGATGCGAGCGCGAAACCACGCTCCTCACCCAAAAGATCTCTCACTTGTCTGAAGATGATACCAGCACCGGTCGAGTAGACCATGCGAGACTTGATCGGTGATCCACTTGGACAGGAATAGATGAACGCTACGCCCGGATCGACGTCAGTATCAGCGGGTGGCAAGATACGGTCTACTGACCAATGTCGCGTCCGTTCGGTGAGGCATCCTGCCATGCGAACAAACAAAAGGCTATGAACCGAGTCATCCTCCCGTCGCACTAAGACAATCATCAACGCGTACAAGGCTCTGAGGAAGGAATATGCGCAGAGAGCGCATCGACATCGTCGATCGGCACGCTGCTGCTCAACGCGATCTGTTCCGACTCGTTTATTTGCTAAGCATCAAGGACAGATGTCAGCGCAAATGCCCATACAACTTGATCTGATTCGATGGACAATGCTGACCAGGATCACAAGTTGATTGCCCTCTCCAGTACGCATCTCTCTCACAGCCTCGCTAGCATCCTCGCTCCACGTATACCCGATTTCCTGGTTTCCAAGGTGGTTCTGCCGGCCTCGGCTGCCCTCGTAACTAGCGCCCGCTTCCCTCTCAGCTGCCTTGACATCGGCAATCTCTTTTTCTCTTGCGCTCAAGGGTTTAGGGGCACTCTGGTGCCGTCTGTGAGCAGCGTACCCCGCTGGTGTGACGTCCGCCTTATCCGTAGCAAACAAACTGTCCGTGAACACAGCCGACCCGAGGGATTTCGTCAGTCCATTGCGCGTCGAGGCGTAAAGCATCTATCCACAGTAGTACACATCATCGAGTCGTTGAGCAACGAAATGGGTCGTGCAATTCGATGGAGACGATCACCTTTTGTCTGACCTGCGCAGCATCCGGCACGTAACTGATAATCAGCCACTCGGATGGCGGGCTGTCCAGCCTTGCAAGCACATAGCATGGGATCTTCTCCTCTAGGTGGTCTTGGAGGAGGGCGAGATCATCATCGAGAGTACCAGAAATGGGGAGCGACGCGACTGGAACGAGAGACTCTGTGGCGAGTGCGACCAGGTGAGGCTCGCACTCGGTATGATGACGATTCTCGCACCGTTTTGAATGTTGACCTTGATGAATCGAACGCTCTTCGTCTCGACAGCAGCGGAAAAGGCCAGCGCCAGTTCCTCAGATACTCCAATGCCAGACGTCGCGGCCATGGTGCCACTGTGCAGATGTGCAAATGAGGTTCACTACAAGTGTGGCCAGATCTTGCGAAGATCTGGAAGGGTTTCAAAGTTCAATGCAGGTTGATTATGCTCTGAGCTAACAAAACTCTCCAAAGACGAGAGGGGTCTACGTATACATTAACGAAGATCTAGTCGTTACAATTCACTATAGATGCAACATATGTAGGTCTCACCCAAAATCGTTCGAAACAACAACAAAAAACAATGTCCATGCGAAACGACCGACGCTAGTGGGACGATAAACTTTATTGCATCCCCAAAGAGCCCATGAATGCGGAGAGTTCCAAGCTCTCGTACTCGTCCTCTGCTGGGAGATCTTCAAGACCTTGCAAGAGATTCTTTTGACTGACAGGTCCAGCTGCTTCTCTCGTTTCCTTTGCCTTCTTCGCTGCGGCAGCCGCGTCCTCTTCCTCCGATGTTCGTCTAAAGAGATCCAGAACGCGGTCCGTGTCCATGGACGAGAGACCGGCGTTTTGTTGGGTAACAACCGAGTGAGCAATGTTGAGCTTAAAGCGTTGCAACCTGCGTCAAAGGTGAGCAAGAGGGTAATTCCGAAAAATATCACACATACCCCATGATCTTCTCCTCTAGCGTTCCTTTTGTGATCAGTCGATAGACATTGACAACCTTCTTTTGACCAATGCGATGCGCTCGGTCCATGGCTTGCAAATCCTTCATCGGATTCCAGTCATGCTCCACAAAGATGACGGTATCAGCTCCAGTCAGTGTAAGCCCCAACCCTCCGACGTGTGTAGTCAGCAAGAGACAGTCGATACTCGGATCCGAGTTGAATGTTTGGACAATGGCATGTCGCTTATTCGCATCTGTCCCACCGTCGAGGCGCATGTACGTGACCGAAGGCATGTGCTGCTTGAATAAGTCGTTTTCAATGATATCCAGCATCTGTTTCATCTGACAGAAGATAAGAGCACGATGCTGCGAGAATGCACCACTCGGCGAATCTGAAACTCCTTCGCTGGGCTCGGATTTGCCTCCTTCAGCACTAACGGCAGAGGGACCTCCGATGCCGCAGTCACTCAGCAGTTGACTGGGAATGTCGATGAGAACCTTCTTCAAACAGCATTTGAAGTCCACCTACCGTAATGCCTGGAGCTTCGGTGCGTGTTGAATATCATTGAGGTTGTCCGCACTACATCCGACTTTGCGTAGAGCTGCGGTGACCGCGTCATTTTTGGTCTTCAGAACAAGTGAGGGGTGGTTGCAAAGTTTGCGGAGGTATTGTAATGACTGGAAAACGTGTTGCTGTCCGCCCTCCTTTCCGGACTTCCCCGACGTCGTCGATTGATGCTTAATGACACCTTCAACCTCTGTCTTTGCCTCCGACTTTGAAAAGTCGTCATATAGAATCTTCTGTACCTCCGAAAGTTCGCAATAGTAATCCTGGATGATCTTCGGCGGTAGGTCGTTCAGCACATCTTCCTTCAAGCGACGGAGCAAGAAGGGTAGAACTTGTTTATGCAAGGCTTCTAGCGCCAGAGCGGCTGAAAGGAAATCCAACCTCGGTCTCATGTAAGGAATGTCAAATGGTCACCGACTCACCCGCTTCACCCGTTTTTGCCTTCCCATCTCGACCAGAGAGGATAGGCTTGCTGAACCGTTCATTGAACGAAGTCTCCGTGCCGAGGAATCCAGGCATCAAGAAATCGAATAAGCTCCAGAGTTCCAGTACATTATTTTGAATTGGAGTTCCCGACAGGATCAACCGATGCTGCGCCTGAATAGCCTTGACCGCCTTGGTCAGTTTCGTCTTCGCATTCTTGATAACATGCCCTTCATCAAGAATGCAGTACAGCCAGTTGACATCTTCTAAGCTTGCGATATCGTTGCGAACGACTTCATATGAGGTAATCACAATATCCATTGTGGCCAGCTTAGAGAGAAGCTTTGATCGCTCTTTTGAGGTTCCAGTGTAAAGTATGGGTCGAAGGCTCTCCGCATACTTCAGTACCTCGTAATACCAGTGTCCGGTTAGGGTCGGGGGGCAAATGATTAACGATGGCAGGTGAACTGAATCGGAAGACTGTGTCTCTTCGTATTTCTTGGCACGTTCAGCATGCTTGCTTGCCAATATACAGATAGACTGGAGCGTCTTTCCAAGACCCATATCTACAAGATCACCATAGTTCATAACGCTTGACTTGGAATGACCAGCAAAAATCACTCACCATCGCAGAGAATACCATGCAATTGATACTTGGCGAGGAAGGCGAGCCAGTTAACACCCTCTTGTTGGTATTTGCGTAGTTCTGCATTGATCTTGACAGGGATTACGTAAGGTTCGACTTTGCTTCCATCAAGCAGTTGCGTCAGGAATTGTCTCTCCTCTTGTCGGCGTTTCAGCAGTTCCTCTGGGAAACCAGGCGGGTCGGGTAGTCCTGCCTATATGCATCGTTCAGAGAAGGATACTTTCACGAGACGAAGTGTTTACCTCTAGTGGAACCATTTTCACGAGTGAAGCGAATGTATTTGTCGCTACTGATCGGATGTCATCATCAGAATCACTCATTCTGCCGAGTACAGGGACGATCAAGAATATGACATAGGGAAGTGCCTTGATGTCAAGCTTTTGCACAATGTCTGTCATGGTGTCATCAGTGTACGTGCCGCGGAAGACAACAGTGGAATCGGGAACGAACGATAAATGGCTTCAGCGGCCCCTTGTCTATTTGAGAGCACGACTGCATCCCCGATCAGAGGGAGAAGTTGTTCTATCACGAAGCGCATCGCTTCTGTGGTCATGACCACACAGATAGTGGCGAAGCACCGTGCAGCCGTCTGCCGGATAATCGCAAACTTGCTTCGGAGAGCGATGGCGACGGCAGGGAATAACTCGGTCAGCCTAGGCCACAATGCAGGGTCCAGGGCGGGCGACACAGCCTCGAGAACACTCAAGGAGTCGATGACGTCCTGACCGTATTGCTTTTCCATGGCAGTGTCCGCTTCTCGAGGAGAGTCTACCCAAAGCATGGTGATGGGAATCGATGTGACCACGAATGATGATTTGGCCTTACCTACACTACACGCGCTCAATAGACCGCCAGCCATAGACTGCCACATCTTGGGAATGGCGTCGAGAAGGCGCGATCCGAATTTTGCTGATAACCGATCGAACGCAAGGCCAGCTCCTCTTCTAGAGAGTCTCGTTTTCGCAGCTTCGTCTTCTGACTTTGCGGGCTCTCCTTTTTCTTGTGTCTCCTTCCCCGCCTTGCCAGGCGCAATCTTCGACCACGTCTGTAACGTAAGAATCCCTTTGTAGATCGTCCGCGAATATGCAAACGTTGGCGTCTGTTCTACGTCCTGACAGAGAAAAGTGCATAGATTCTTCACGATCTTATCCGGAGGCTGACCAATGTTGTGTTGTACGCAAAAATCGATAAAATTGGCAACAGCGACCGCAGAACGTTTCTGAAGGTCAAGGTTGTCCTCGTTCTACGTATATTTTAAGCAGTCAGTCAAGGGTGGTAAGGCCAAACTCACCTTGATGCCATTCATGATACCCTTCACTACAGGGCTAACCTTGTCTGGAGCGCTTCTGAATGCCACGAATGCTGCTGCAAATGCAGCCGAAACACGAGTGTCATGCTGAGCCTTCACTTCAGCATAATGCTCGATACTCTGCACGACTTTACGTCTCTTCTCGGCAATAACACCTAACTCGCGCTTTTTCGTCCTCCCGAGGCTGTCCTTGAGCTTGGTGTACATAGCGCCTACAGCCTCGTGTGCGGTGTCGATGGTAAAGCACTCAGGCTTGGTACCCGTAATGTCAATCTCGTTACCGAGGTGAGGGATCAGCGAGATGGGGATCTTGCAGTCACTCGAAAAACAATGGAGGAGCGAGTAACACTCGGCGTGTATACGGTGAAGAGTAAATGCCATTTCGTGATACGCCGTCGGAGGTGTTCCTTGGAGGAACCCAAGTGCTCTTAAGCTGAGTTCGCCAGCGAGAGGGTAATTGTCGAGGATTGGGCCAGGTGGTGACGACATGCCATAGGCATATGCCCACTCCTCGGCAACGATTGCAGCCAGGAACTTCTGAAGCATGCTCGTCGAATCCATGTAGTGGATAAGTATAGGCTGAAAGAGCTCTTCGACGCACTGAAAAGTCTGATTAGTTGCCAAGTTGATCTCAAAGTGTGGCGATCGCATACCGTAGAAGGCCAGTATGCGATTAGGTATGCAAGCGCAGTTGCTGCCGCGATTCGGGCTTGCAATATAAGTTCCGAAGAGACGAGGGACAGGTCTTGAACGAGCATGTTCCTGTCGACATTATGTCTCTCAGGAGGTGTCTCAGTCCCATCCTCCGCGAACGTTGGGCGATGGAATGTTGACGTGTCGATAGAAACGCCGAGAGGTGTCATCAAGATCGCATACCATTCAAGGGCTGTTTGTTGCTTCACCATCCTCTTGATTAAACCCGGCGTACCCGTGATAATTTCAAGTGCTGTACGCCAACTGGAGAGCGATGCGGCCCTGATGTCTGAGCGCTCCTCAACAATAAGATTCTGGAAAAGGAGGCGCAAGAATGGAGTCGCTATCCAGTCCCGAGGAAGTGATGACACTGTCATAAAAGATGCCAAAGTCTTCACTACAGCCAGACGGACGTTCGGGATTGTATGGCGGAAAAACGGGAATAATGTCGGCGCGAGGTCAGACAACGGAAGACTAAAGCCACGCTGAGACATTAGTCAAAACACTTTAGACACTAACACTCACGATAAGTTTGAATCACCCAGGATGTCGATAACTTTGCTATAGGTAACCAGTTTACCTGCCAACGATTTGATAAGCCCAAGGAAATCATGAGATAAACGGCACGCACCCAACAAATCCATGACAGCACCAACGCTAGAACTCAGGTCGTCCTTCATGTCCTGCAAACAAGTCCAAAGAACAGCCAAAACTCGATTGAGCGAATCTGGCAACCGCTCGACCAGATGAGTTGTGACCGGTAACAAACAAGTTGCTGCTACTGCACGGACATCATCATCCCGATCATTCAGCCTGGGCGGAACGTTTAGCAACCTGGAACATCTAGTGGTAAGAAAATCGGTATACCCTAGTACAGCAGCGTCCACGATCCCCGTTAAAATGTCCCTCCCACCATCATCCGCTTCTTCATCTTTCGGAGCGTCAAACAAATCGCTCCTGACCGCGACTTCATACCTGATCCCCAGCAGACCGGCATGGCGCACCTCCCAGACATGGTTTCGGTCATCCTTCTTGCCTGATTTGACCTTTGGGGGGAGGGTAAATTGCTGTCTTATCATTTGCAGCAGGATAGAGTGTACATGGCCAACAGAACGAAGGGGCATGTGCAACAAAAGAGAGGCAAGCGTCTGAGAGACTGTTTCGCGGACAGGTGCAACAACCTAAGTTACCTTGAGCACGGAGTCAAACAAGCTCGTCATCACCCACCTGATCAGAGACGAAATCCCCGAAGCGATCAAGAACAAAAACACAAAGAAGTCTCGCTGCCAAATGATTGCACCATTCTTCGTGCGCGCGCTCGTTCTCTGTTGAAGAAACACCATCTGCAAAGGATGGTTAGTAAAAGGAAGGGAAGGTGGGTAGAAGTTCACCTTTCATCCCCCCGGATGCGCCATGTGTTTTAAGCAATTCTCGTAATGCCATGGCCGCCCCGTGACGTGTTTCCCATGTGGGCGAGAATAGATCGACTTCAAGAAGACTAACGACCCCGCCCCATACCCATGACCCTTGAGGGACTTCGAGAACGTTGGACTGTTGAGGGGACTTTGGAGAAACGGCGCCACCCTTTAAGGGATCAACAACCACCTTTTCCGCAGAGGATGCTTTGACAGGAGGGCCTGGACTATCCAGGCGTGACTGTGGCTGTTCTTGTGTTTCCGCTGACACGAGGCGTGCTCTACAGAACAGTCAATGGAAAGATAGACAGGAAAGATATCCACCTACTTGTTCGAGGGTCCCGAGGCGGCAGTATTGTAGCGTGCACCGGCACTAGAAGGGGGTGGAGGTGGGGCAGCGACGAAGGCGGAGCTGCCCGTTTTTCGCTTGCGCTTTAGCCGGTTGCGTTCGCGAGCAGACAGGCCGCTCAAGTCAGAGGTTTCTACTACTGGAGTAGCTGGAGTAACGGGTGAAGGGACAGCGGGGGTGCTAGAGTGTGACCGCGCTGGAGGGGAGCGTTCTTTTCTGAGGTTGAAGTCGACCTCCATGGGGGATACAGAGGAAACGGGATCTTCTCGCTTTAGATGAGCATCGGCTTCACTGGTGGCGTCGGCTTCTGCTTCGACAGCAAGTTCCTTGTCGATGTCCATGTCGTCTGCGCCGCCGAAGCTATCGAGGAAATCAAGGCCGAGCCGACCCATGGCTTCTTTGCGTGCGCGTTTGACCTCTGCAGGGTTGGCGAGAATACCAGCGGGCCTTGCAAACTCTTTACCGGAAGAGGCGAGCAAGAGGACGCCCTTTTGCATGAGTTCCTGTACGGAGAAGGGGGGGAAATCTGGCGGGGTCATCGGGAAATCGCCCGGAGGTTTGATGTCCTCTGACTGAGGACGCCAGACAGGAACGAGCGAGAATATCTGTGAGAGGGCATTCGAGGCCGCGGATCTGGTTTCGTGACTCTTTGAATGTAGAAAGGGTAATATCTAGGAGGACATGAGCGTGGTGTAGGAGCAGAGAAAGAGTGAGCTTACGCGAGCGACGACGGCCAGGAGCTCTGACCATGCTGATGCGTCGCGGATGGTCGCGTGCTGGCGGGAAGACTTGAAGTCGTCCCCGACAGCGACATCGCTAATGAGGCTCCTCGCCGCGAGCTGGGCGAGTTGTTTGGCTGCGGTGTTTCTGACGGAGGGGGACGAGCCGGTGTCGAGGAGGAGGAGGAGACGGTCCAAGCTGAGGCGGGGTGAGACAGGGACATTGGCGAATGAGATGAGACGCACCGGGAAGTCATGTCTTTAAAAGGAAACCAGGCTGCGCCCGAGTGGCGGGCCGGACGCAGAGTTTACTTTGGGAGACAAATGATCGTCTGGGGAACTTTCTCACGGTCGTTCCTTCGCCGTTCTCCTTTTTATCTTGGTCGCCCGCGTGACTTGACAATCAATCTGGTCACACTCTTGTCACACCCACGTGGCAGCCATGCTGCTTGAGTACGCCCAGCTCGTCCTACAAGACCACCCCGACGCAGACTTTGTCACCGCAGTCCACCGCCTGCTCAGCGATCATGTGACCTCCACAATGGACCACTTCATCGACGCCGCACACAAGCAACTCCCCGCGCAGCGCATGCTCTACATCGACGCCGCCGTCCTCAAGGTCCTCGCCCGCGCGTCCCTCCCCAACTTGCACGACGACGTCGCGAGAGAGTGCATCGCGACACTGGACAAGGCCGTCGTCATCGCAGGCGCGGCTACCGACGACGCGCGACGCGACTATATCGTCCACGACCTAATCAGACGCCTCCAGTCCGGTATCCCATGGCGCACGCCGAGTAGCGCCGTCTTCATCGCCTGCCCAGCGCCCGTCCCGCGCCCTCTGTCCGCGTCCAGAAACACTATTCCCACTCTCGCCGCACTCCCGTCTATATTTACTCCCCAACAACACTGGAGTCGCGCGCCGTTTGTCATACGAGGATATGCCGATCACTGGCCCGCGATGCATCACCCGCATCAATGGGCGTCCCTCTCGTACCTGTTCTCCGTTGCTGGCCCTGGACGCATGGTCCCTGTAGAAGTCGGAGATGACTACAGGTCTGATGACTGGACCCAGAAACTCATCACTTGGGAAGATTTCTTGTCCTCCCTAGATCCGTCAACCGCGCACTCCCAGCATCAGACCATCTACCTCGCCCAGCACAGTCTCCTGACTCAGTTCCCCCAGCTGCGAGACGACATCACTCTCCCCGACATCGTCTATGCCTGCCCCGATGCGCCTGATTTTCCAGCCTACAAGCCACCGTCCAACGTGGTAGTCAACGCGTGGCTCGGCCCAAAAGGGACAATCTCACCTGCTCATACGGTAGGTCACCGTGTCTCCTGCCAGCCAGTCTGACCGTGTTGCCTGTCTATAGGACCCTTTCTTCAATTGTTATGGTGAGCTCGTGCTGCCCAAAATGTAATGCACCAGTTGATTTCCCACGCTGTAGTACAGGTAGTCGGTTGCAAGACCGTCTGGCTGGCATCACCTGATGTTGCCGCAGCCATGTATCCCTACCCATCGTCCCCGTCCGTCGCTGACAAAAGCCACAACCCCGCGGCCAACACGACCAGCCCCTCTATGAGCAATACCTCTCAGGTCGATGTCTTTGCTACATCAGACGCCTCCAAATCAGACTTCCCTCTGTTTTGGGACGCAGTGCCTGATAGGGCGTCTTACGTGACACTCAACCCTGGCGACCTCTTGTTCTTTCCCCCGGGCTGGTGGCATGGCATGCGGAGCGAGGCCGTGAGCTTCTCCGTCTCAATGTGGTTTTAGATGAAATCCAGCGGTTTGCCTGGAGGTCGTTATGAAGTTCTAGTACATATCTTTGCGTTCCGGTATTAGTAGCGTGTGTGTATCGCTTTTAAAGCACCGGTTGCAACCGAGTTGAGATCAATTTGCCAGCTGGGAACATATTTGTCTCTTTGGCTGTTCAACATCGACAGCAAGCCCATCACCTTTTCTCCCGTCCTGCCATGTCCTCCTTGGACACTGACCGTGGTGTTGGTCGCACGTCGTTCCCGAGCAGTAGACGGAGTGGCGCTCTATCGCCTTCCCCCTCCGCTTCATTAACTGACCACCATATCGCGGAAGCTCTGGCCAACTCCCCAGACAACGGTGCAACCTTGGATTTCACCCACAAGAGCCTCACCGATGTTGGAGAGGATGGTGCCGAACGTCTAGCCACCGCCGGGAGGAG
>JBBPMO010000974.1:0-13834 GCA_038090315.1 Xanthoconium stramineum
GGACAGGTTTGGTTTGGTTTGGTTCAATGATGATTTTTCTGAACACTAAACTGGATGGCATGTTCAGTCCAGTGTTCTCTCTGAACACCAAACCTAATGTGCAGTGAACCTGACTACACGTTCAGTTCACGTTTGAACACATTCATATGCTAGGTTATGTGGGACAGTGGAAAACTTGGAGTATAGAAGTATTTTACATTATTCTGAGAGAGATAACCCATCTAAACCATCCTTCTTGGCTATGAATCCTTCAAATAGTGCTGCCTTGCATGGCTGTGCCAGCCCTGGTGCTGGAACAATCCCAACACTATGTGATGGACAGATGTGTTGAGGAGTGTCCACCTTGTCTGGGCTGCTGAGTCCAGCACAGGCCACCTTCCATTTGTTTGAACTGATGTGAAGTGATGTGGCCGCATTGTTGGAATTGGTTAAGCACAACAAAGGCTTTGAAACATGATGCCCAACTTTATGGCTACTTCCAGTCATGACAGCACAACCTGCTGGTGGTATCCACAGTTTGAGGAAGGTCAAAGGGATGGGAGGAAGTGGGATCTTGTCATCAACATCATGGAAGAACTGGATTTGAGACACATCTAATAGCTGGCCATCAGGGTCAATAGCACACTGGTCTTCAGTGGACACCAGGAAGGGGTTATAAAATAATCAGGTGGGTTTCTGCTGCTCAGTTCATTGCCTTATACCTCCTTGAAATCATGAGTAGTCACTGCTCCGTGGAGATTAGCCTCACCAGATACATTATTGGACATTGAGTTTGTGGCACCATTCACAGTATTTTTCAGTCCATTCTCTCTAGGTGTAGGACAACACATCTGTAAAAAAGAAAATATGTTGTAGTAAGTGCTATAATTTTTTGGCGATGTTGTACTATGTCATCACAGTAACTTCAATGTCTGCAATGTCATACTATGTTGTCACAGTAATTGCAGTGTCTGCAATGTTGTTCTATGTAGCCAAATACCTCACAGCTATCTCTACATTGTTAACATAGCACAAAAATTTACCATCACCCTTCACCTCACTAGTCTATGAAACTACTAATCAGACTCAAGTCGACTGAGTTGCATGATCTGCAGCCTTGTTAATGGAAAAATGGAACCAATGAATGCTATACTCATGGCCCACCCACCCACCCACACCTGCCACCATGTAAACCTCATCACTCATGATATATGCAGTGCAGGTCACTTTGAAGACCCACAGATCAATATACCTGTTTAGATAGAAAGAATCAGCACTAGACATTGCTTGGCCACAAATCCAAAGGGGATTGATGGTGCCACTTGGAAACCTGGGTACCAGGTGGCAGGGCAGGATGAAGTCAGTAACAGGAACAATTGCTGCATTTGGAAGATGACCATGAGAGGATTGACTGATGTGGAACATCCTGAAATTCCAGTCAAATGTACTGAGTGGTTTGAACTAGTGGACATAGGCAAGAGGATGGGGATAATTCCCAAGATGAGAGGGGAGTTTGAATATGATGCACACTTCAGCAACATGAAGACCTGAAATAACAACCGTTAGTACATCACATTAAGCTTGTTGACTATGTACCATGCAAACCACCCAGACATTGTTCCTCTGCATTCTCAGTGACAGTGGGATGACTACATTACTAAAGCAGTTGAAGTGATTGTGAACATTGGCTTCAAACTGGTGACCAGACAGTAAGGTGGAAATAAAAGCCTTGAGTGCATTGAGGAACTTGATGGCACTGTGATGTTGGACCAAATACTGAGCAGTTTTCTTGGGGAAATGGGGATGAAGGGCCAGGCAATAGTCCTGTATCATGATAGTGGTTCTTGATGGTGTCAATGTTGTAACAGCTTTGCTGTCAGAAACAGCAAGGTGGTTAGAATTTTTATACCATGCGAGATATGTCTTAAACCAGCAAACAGCTTCTTGACAAGTGAGCCATCTTGTCATCTGGATGGTATAGTCCTTCCTGTTGCTGGCAGCATAGGCTCTTTTGGTGTAATTGATGTGTAGCTGCTCCAAGTTCTCTGTATTGAGGCTGTCAAGGCTGCTGAACAGTTTGATGGAATCAATGTAGTGTTGGAGTGAGTGGAGCTTGGGGATGTTGAAATGTTTGTGACATCCCAGCTCAATGAAAATGTCCTTGTGTGTGTGGAACTTGTTGAGGGAGTGCTGCAGGTGGTGGAGGGTTTTGTTAGTCTGAGATTGGTATTGTGCCACATAGATGAAATCAAGCAATGCCTGAGTGGCATGGATGACCTCATGGTGGAGTGTTGTGCCAACTAACACAGGGAGGAACACCTGCTCCAGTTGCTTGTGGTTGCTGCTGGTCCACTGCTTGACCTTCAAGATCCCCTTGTTGAAGTGCCATAGACCAGGATGAAAGGGCATTGCATGAAAATGCATGTTGAACTTGGTTTTGCCCATGATAGCTGAGAACCATTTTTTGAGGTAATCCTTGAAGAGGCCTTGATGGGGTTGGTGAAGGAGGTCTGAGGTGATGCAGTGAAAAATGTCAGAATGGGGGAGATCTGCCCAGAAGGGCATGAAAATAGGTTGGAGGCCATCAGTGATGAATTCAGGGGGATAGGCACCAGTGGCCTGTGTGCAAAGGATGCATGTTGTTTGGTCTTGGTTGCATAGTGGAAATTTTCAGTTTACTCCACATTGGTCTGCTGAAAGTCAACACTTTGGACAGTGGTTCTCAGCACAACATGTGACAAGGCACTGTTTTGGATGGTCCCCAATGAAAGCTGCAAGTAATGGGTAAACCTGCTGAATCATCCCATCAGCACACACCATCTCCACACCTTCTCGACCTGCAGCCACCAGAGGCTCAACCAGCTGCTTCATACAATAGTGGAAAGGATGGTACCCAGCAACCAAGTTATTCTCAAATGTGTGGAGCTTTGACACCAGTAAGTACCCCACCAAAACAGAGCCATAACAAGCTGGCTGACAACAGACCCCCTTAGATATATTCCCAATACTGAGGTAAACCAGCCAGGCTGTTTTGTTGCCCTTGAACCTTGATAACTTGGTCTTATCAGATGCCAGAATCATAGGTGTGATGGTTGCTCCATCTGGTAACTGCCATTGAAATTTTTTCTTAGGTGTATGTGCTTTGTTCACCAGCCATGGGCTTACTTGAGCCTTCCACCACCACTCTCCAGTCCACATCTCATTGTACTGCCACTGTGTCCCTTGAGCATCTGTGTACACCTTCTCAGGAGTGTATGTGATCTCATTCTTGAAGGCTGGGTTGCTGATCAGCTCTTGAATGCATGTTACTAGATCATGCAGCCAAAGCTCTAACTCCTTCACATTGGCTGCCTCTTCATCTTCATCTTCTCTGACTTCTAGCTTGCCATGAACTTTCACAAGTTCACACCACCACTTGGGACTGGTCAGAAGTTGCTTGATCAACTTCAAGAATCTATGGTTACTCATGTGGCTGGGCTGTGCTTGGGAATAAATTTGCAATGCAACAGTAAGTTATCATGCAGACTGGGTGATCAAAATATAGAAACACTGACAATGGACAACTTCAACAAGTCCTCTGTCACATGCTGATTGACATTTTTTACCAGCCACTCAGCTAGCTCCCACTCTTTGAAATCCTTGAAAGAGTGATACACGCCTGCCCCAGAAGACTCCTGATGATCTGCCATCTTTTCAAACACTGTCTGCACTAATCCAAGCACAGTTGCAGCTGGTCGCTCTTGAAACACCTTGGCATATCTTGGAAAGTATTGCTGGTTGTCATCATCATGTCCTGCTGACATGTTTGAAGCCCCATCATCAATCAAGACTCTGTTATCCAAGGTGGTGTTACTGTCCTCACAAGAAACAACAGGTAAGTGGTCATCATTGGCATGACCATCTATCCATGGGTCTTCCATAGGATTCAGCATGTCTTCTGGGCCATCAACATCAACATCCTTTTGGCCATGAAGAAGCACAGCTGCTTGGCATTTGACAGAATGTGCAAGGTGCTGGCACACCCCACTGGCTGAAGGGAGACCTTGGCCACAATGATGGTGAGTCATTCAGACACTATGAATTGGGGGCATAGTGAATGGTGATTATGAAGCAGGCAAGAAGTATAGTGAATTTAAAAAAAAGAATGTTGGATGTGAAGATTTATTATGACTCTTGGCAACAGACTTATTTGCTTCCTGGTATTGTACACCTGTTGCTTGCTTTGCAAAATTTTCATTGGTTGTAGCTACTAACCTGCTTGGCCTGTACCTCTCAAGCCCATAAACTCAACCCACCCTGGCACACCCATCACCCTGCCCTGGTCTGGAATGTTGGGCCCATTGTCCATGTTTGGTTCCATACCTCTCAAGCCTGTAAACTCAACCCACCCTGGTGTGCCCATCACTCTGCCCTGGTCTGGAATGTCATACTCATCACCCAAATGGCCAAACCAGGGCCTCTGCAGCATGTCAAAAATTCCTGTGGCACCTAACCATCCCACCAAGCCCTGGTCTTGAACAGTCAAACCAGGGCTTCTACATGTCAAAAAAATTTTCCTGGTGATGTTGATCCATTACATTTGCAAGCTGGCAGTGAGTCTCTGTCACATCTGCAAGCTGTCAGTGAGTCTCCATCACATCTGCAAGCAGTTGGTGAGTCCTCACACACTTAAATCAAGCACTAACTTCTAAGTACTAGTTAGAGTGTCCCCCACTTCTTGAATCACCATGCCAAAACTTCCAAACAAGCTTATTGGCACTCAGCTGCATATCAAGAAATCCACTTGCAGGTATGTTCGTTGGCCCAGCAAGAAAGTGCAAACTATGCTAGGTGTGACTATATATTACCTTTCAGTTGTCTACTAATATTCGCAGCAGATGAGTGCAATGAAAAGCAGATAGCAGTGGAACAACAAGCCCACAAAATGGCCAAATGCCATGATGTCTTGTCACAAAAACACAAGCAGACAAGCAAGGCCAAGGAATATCAGAAGCAAGCTGGTCAGGCAGCTGGACATGGTATTGATGGTGTTCAGGCTCAAGATTGTGCTGCAAACCCCCTTTGTCTGCCTATAGACAATGTGGTAAGGTTACATTATAGGTACTCTCATCTATCTAACTGTTATGTGAGTTGACAGACTTACGTCGAGGTCAAGGATACTTACTCTGAGGGAGGTACTCACAAAGAGATGCTGCATCCTCAAAGTAAGGCTAAGGTGATGAACAAGAGACAAGGGGACTAGGTCACAACCAAACAGGTTGTGGATTCATAAGACTGATGCTGTGATTGCATAGAACAAGAATGAAGAGAAAAGTACAGGCTGAGTGGGTATTTAAGTACTATGGATTACCTAAGTAGAAGGTCATAGAACTTGGTGGAATGTTGGGGAAATGTGACTACCATGAGAGAGATAATGAAGGGGAGAGACAGTCCTGTAATAAGACAAGGAACTAGAGAGGAATGATAAAGGAGGAGGAGTATGGTGGAAAGACAAGTAAGTAGTGATTGGTCTCCTCATGTGAAGGAGCAAAGCTGAAATAAGGACATCATACTATGGAAACAAGGAAGAATACATGAGAAAGGAAGAAAATTGTAACATACTCCAGAAGTGTGGTGCTCTGGATAGAAGCACAAGTTCATATATAATGCCTCAAGTATCTTGAGGAACGTGGGATGTATGGTCATCCCCCAAACCTGCCACTGCCATCACTGTTCAGTTTCAAGTCTCACCAAATGGCCAGGGTATCAATTGAGAAAAAAGAAATTGGGTTGAAACCCCCTGGGGGGGGGGGGGCTGGAAAGTTCAAGATGCTGGATGGTCATCTGAAGTGCTGGCTTGTGAAATTGAAATGCCCTGACCTTTCCCCTGGAGCAACCCCCAAATGAGAGCATCCACTATCATGCTTCTTGAATACTGTGCTTTACTCTGTCAAAACAGCCTGTGGGCTGGAATACCTGTAAGTTGCCATTACTCAAGATCATGTTGTGTAGTATGACAACTCACAGACTCTTCCAGTAAGTGGAATGCCAACTTGTTGACCATGTCCCTGAAGGGTTATGGCCTGGACTACAAAAGAAAACCCGACATTGCTCTATTCAAATGCAATGGTGACAGCTGGCCACACTTAATATCATTTTGTGAAGTGAAGAACAAAGCAGACCCATTGACAGAGAAGGAGTCTTATATTAAGCTCATAGGCAAATCAGCATGCTTGTTGTTCATGCAAGACAGCCACCACATTGCTCCATCCATCTGCATCCTGGGCTCCAAAATTTACTTTATGATATTTTATCACAGTGGTTCAGTTTCTACCAGTGGCTTCGATATCCACAAAGACCCAGAACCTTTTTTGCAAATCATTATTGGTCTCTCCTGTTATCATGACAAACCAGATGTCCTTGGTTTGGATATCAGCATTGCTTAGGAGAAAAAGAGGGCCTGTTGCATCCCACCCTGAAAAGTCTTGAAGGTGACCATGTGCAGAGGACTGCTGCTTATATTGATCCAGATTATGCTCATGAAGCTACTATTTATCTCCAACAATCTACTAGGCTGAGGCATGACAGTATGGAAGGGCAAGGCTGTGAAGGGGGTTAGAAAAGCCAATCCCCCTAGCTGTCAAAGATACATGGATAGATCCCCTCAGGAAGTATACTGAGAGTGTCATCCTCCAGATGTTGAACAAAGCCAGCATCAAAGGCATTCCAACTCTAATCTATGAAGGACAAGTCTCCTTCAAGGTCTACAATAAGGATGCAGATGGCCAACAGAGTACAATGAATCATTCTACACATTCCATTCAAGTTGTCCTGGAGTGGTATGCTAGCAATGAAGGTACATATCAACTTTGGGTATTATACTCCCTGGTCACTGAGCCTGTTGGTTCCCTTGTCATGGATTTTCAGAGTCTTGGTGAACTCCTCATTGCTTTCTTGGACTTTATTGTTGGTAAGCATAATCTTTGTTGGGGTACTTTGTGGGATCACTAATCAGGCCACTTTAGCGCATAAGGGTGCTCTGGAAAAGGCTCACATTCTACACCATGATATCAGTCTTGTCAACCTTCTTCTCACCTTCATAACTGCCAAATGAAGCGACCACAATTCATTCATGGGTCACCTACTGCCTGAGTCATGACACATTTTGGGTGAAAGAATCTTGAAGCTCTGGCAACAAGAAGTCCTCACTGACTGGGGCCACACAATTCCAGTTATATCAGCCACTGGCACTGAGAATGCTGGGTCTTCATATCAAATTCTAGAAGTAGAACAGGTCTACTATACATGAGTATTAGGATAAGTAAGAGAAGTAGTAACTCACCTCAGTTGATGCCAAAGAGGGTGGAAATGACTGAGGTGTCAATAGGTGAAGTACAGACATATATAGTGCTATGTGGTGAAGGCACACTTGTACCTCAATGGGGATGAATGGAACAGTGACAAAATACCACTTCCAGATCCAGGACTGGTATAACCAGTCAAACCCTACAATCTCAGAATCGCTGGAACCACCGGAACCACCGGAACTGCCCGGAACCATCTGGTTCCGACCAGAACTGACTGGAACTACTGGAAGTGTCGGAACCCACAGTTCCAAACTTGGCAGTCCCCTTATAGACATTACTACACTATTTATTCCACCCTGTTCCATTCATTCCCATTAAGGTATGAGTGTGCCTTCACCACATAGCACTATATATATCTGTACTTCACCCATTGACACCTCAGTCATTTCCACCCTCTTTGGCATTGACTGAGGTGAGTTACTACTTCTCTTATTCTAATACTCATGTGTAGTAGACCTGTTCTACTCCTAGAACTTGACAAACAGGGTGGAATGAATAGTGTAGTAATGTCCATAAGGGGACTGCTGAGTTTGGAACTGTGGGTTCTGACACTTCCAGTAGTTCCAGTCAGTTCTGGTTGGAACCAGATGGTTCCGGGCAGTTCTGGTGGTTCTGGTGGTTCTGGCGATTCCAAAATTGTAGGGTTTGACTGATCATACCAGTCCCAGATCCAGAAGTGGTATTTTGTCACTTTGTCCTTGCCAACAGTAACCTTGGCATCATCATCCTTGCCAGATGTGGCACTCCCCATGTCTACTACATCTCTTCCTTCCCTAGTGACCACACCCTCACCCACCTCAATGGAGATCATAGAAGAATCTCCCACAAACAAATCTGAGATGCTGGCTTTTGATAATCACATATTTGCTAGGCCAATTGGCTCAATGGAATGCCCCAGGTTGATTCCAATCACACAACTCTCCCATCAGGATAATGTCATAGTGCTAACAGACCCACACGAAGACAAACATAGTACCAACTAGTGTTTCAAAGTCCAGTTGGCAACTGGTACAAAGACTGGCAACTGGACTGGACCACAACTGATTGCAACTGGACTGCAGTTGCCAGTTGCAATCAATTGTGATCAGTCCAGTTGCCAGTTGCCCAGTTTGCCAAAAATCAAAAAGACTGGTTGTGGACCGGTTACAACTGGTCTTTTTGAGGACCAGTTGCTTAGCCCATGATTCCCCCATTCAGGGGCATATACCCAATTTTTTTCATATTTTTATCTATTTATTTGAATTCACTAGAGTACTTTCTATTATGGTTACTCCAAAAATGACATACAATGCGAAATCAATCATATCTTGGGCTCCTGTGGACCAGATTCTTTGATTTCCGGGTCAGTAGAAGGCCAGGGGCATTTAGTATTTTTCATATCTATATATCCAAGCGAGAATTTCACACGCAACCGAGCTGCAGACCGGTCTTTTAAAAGACTGGTTGCAACTGGTTGCAACTGATGTAAGGACCACTTAGGACCGGTTTTTACTGGTCCAGTTGCTGGTTGCCAGCTCTGGGGACTTTCCTAGGACTGGTCCTGGTCCGGTTGCACTATTTAGAGGCTAAAAAACTGGACCGGACCGGACTTTTAAACACTAGTACCAATGATGCAAATCCACTGCACCGAGCAGTAAGTTCATTCTTTCATTTAGTGCTCAAGCTGAACCATAGAGTTCAGGGCACATGGTCATGGATGTCCTCAGAGCTGGTCATGGCCAGTCCGAACCAGCCAGTTGTCCACAATGAGCTTCATGATCTAGAATCATTTTTCTATGTCCTTGTTGGTATTTTGGTCTTATACAATGAGCCTGGCAAGCTGAAACTGGACAAGGAACTCCAGAAATGTTTCAACAAGCTTTTCAACACCACAGAGCTGAGTATCCTCAAGACAATCACTATTCAATCCAATCTTACATGGGTGCCATCTATCCTGGGACATATTTCACTGTATTTCCAGCCCTCAATACCACTCCTAAACAACCTTCAATGTGAAATCATCTTGCCACTAAGGAGTGACAATCACAGTGCTTTTACCTGTGATGCCACCTTCACCAATGACATGGTTATCCAACATATAATTTCAGCACTCTGTGGGCTCCCCAATGAATGCTGGGAATCTCATCTCCCTCTCAATGAATGCAAAAACAAGGTTGTCCCACCAGTGCTGGGCCAGGACAATGATGGCATGTCTTCTGTCAATTCAGACATGGAGGACAATGAAAAGGCAGATAAGAGTCATTCACCTACACCCCTGCCAGTACTGCAAAGAGATGTTGGCATCCATCAAGCTGCTTGAATGGCAGACTCCTTCCCATCCTTGTGCTGGAGGGTATGAGGGCAGCATCCTAATACAATTGTTTGAGCTTATTTAGTACATCATGTGAGTATTTCAAATCCAGCCTAACTTTATCCCTTGAACCCTCCAGCAGTGGCTGGCACAAAAGGTCCCAAGGTTCATGTTCTGATGCCTAGCATCCTCAGCATGGTCATTAGTTGGCAATAATTGATAGGTTATTAGTCATGATGGATAGTAAACAGACTCCTGAACATGATGCACACGCTACATGATATCTTTCAGTAAATTTGTGCTCGGTCTTCTCTCGAGCAGAAGTGCAGGTACGGGTAGCTAAATTGCCTGTCTGTATCTGTCCCTATTGTACCTGTGCCTGTGAGCAAACCCATAGCCTTCGAGCGGTGCCCACTTATGGCAGGTCATGGCACCCTCTCTCTGACGATGACGACGTGAGAAGTACAACACACCATGGGCCTAGCCCTCTCTCCGACGACGACAACGACGAGCCCTTGCCACCACCCTCACCCTCACTCTGACAATGACATGCTCTCACCCTCACCCTGTCCCTCTCTGATGATGACAACATGCCCTTGCCCTCTCCCTGAAGAAGACTCTCTTTTGCCCTCGCCTTCTCTCCGACAACAGTGACATGCTCTGGCCATTGTCCTCTCCCTCTCCCTTTCTCCAACCCTCTCCCTCTCTCTGATGCTGACAACACTGACAATGTGCCCTCACCATCACCCTCACCCCCCTCTCCCTAATGACGACACACCCTCACTTTCACTATCTTCCTCTCCCTGACAACAATTCCATTGTGCCCTCACCCTCCCGCCCTGTGACAATGTGATGATGACATGACAAGGACGATACACCATTGTCCCCCCCTGACGACAACATGATGATGAGGGGCCACCATTCCTCCCCCTGTCCTGATGCCAATGCCAATAATGTGACAATGTGATGATGTGACCACAGCATGATGACTTGTCCTTGCCATTGCCATCGTACTCACCCTGAGAGGGATGACAGAAGCAATGGTATGATGTATACAACTATGTGCATCATACCATCGCTTCTCTTGCCCTCCCTCCCTGCTTATACCCACAGGTAAACCCACACAGCTTTACCTACAGGTCTTTGACCACCAATCCACATGTAAACCCATACCCTTGGGAAGGGTACAGGTAAATCATGGGTAAGGGGGCTGTGCTACCGCAACTTGTGGGTTACCCATGCTCTTGCCTAATACTACATCCCTATCACCCTCCAGAAGTGCCTTTGCAACTTGTACTTGCCATAGACACAACCTCTTGTTGAATTTTACAAGTGTTCACTCCCATAGATCTTCAATACTAGGTGCCAGTAATGTAATGACATTGTGATCATAGTAGGAAAGTATAACTCTATAAATTTAAATCCATCTTGCCATCTCCAAATAGGACATACTTGTCACTCATGCCAAAGATGCCAGGCATTGGGACATGAACCTTGGGAGACCTTTTGTGCCAGCCACTGCTGGAGGGTTCAAGGGATAAAGTTAGGCTGGGTTTGAAATACTCATGTGATGTACTAAATAAGCTCAAACAATTGTATTAGAATGCCACCCTCATATCCTCCAGCACAAGGATGGGAAGGAGTCTGCTCGAATGGTTGCTCAGAGCAACCCAGAATTATGTTGGAAGCAACCTATCCAGTCAGAAGACACACCTATCTCTAAGTGTCTTTAATCATCAAATCAATGCACTCCCTTCTCTTGCCCAGCACCCACTAGGGGACAGACAATGAGTGGGATGCTTAGCAAATGAAGAACCCGATTTACTCCATAGCCATCAAACCAAAACCCTTTCACCTTCATTTGCTACTTGCACCTCAGCCTGTGCTGTATTTCATGTCATAACTTATTGCATGCCACTGTTTATTTTACCTATTACTTTAAATTTGTCTGTTGTAGTCATTGTATTGACTAACATGCAACCATGCATTGACCACAAGGCTTGACCGGACCCTCCTGACACACATGGCTAATGTCTATATATTTTGGCTGGTTGTGATTGTGCCACTCAGCCTCCTCTCTCTGTTTGGAATGATGGCCCCAAAGCAAAAAGTCACCAACAAAACTAAGTCAGCAGATTCACACACTGTTATGGCTGACTTAGAGTCAAATGCTCACCCCACTTTGAAACAGCAAAGGGTTGAGGCACTCTTTGATGATGAGGATGCTCCAGGTGAGCTTGTTTTCTTTCTTTCTTTCCTTTTCTCATCCTCAGATGTGAAACAGAGGCAAGTCAACTGAGGCATTCATCCTGCTCCAGTAAAGGCAACAGAGGGCAACTCCAGCAACTTCACCATTTGGAGCATGTTCAGCTCACAAAGCACTCATGGTTGTCTGCATGAGAACTTGAAGTAGCTACATAGGGGCAAGAAGTGAACCCAATGGTGCCTTCCTATGAGCCACTCCAGGAGGATGAGGATGAGGATGAGGAGAGCCAGGTTCTGCCCTGGGTGGTATCTTCTGTGCTGGCAACATGAGCTAAGCCAACAATCATTCACAGGCAGCCTGGTGATCAGTTTGGCTTCAGGCTGCTAAAGCAAGCTGTGGCTTCCACCTGTGATCCAGAGGTTGGGACCATTTGAAATCATGTCAGGGTCAGGTGAGTCTCCATCTAACCTCTTTTGTGGTCTGGTCACACTGTTTATTAGGCTTTCATCAGTGGTGTCATCTGGTGGGTCACAATGGTCATCTCAAAGTTCTTCTCTGTTTTTGGTGGCTTTGTCATGCCTGGCTTCTATGGTAGCTACTTCCCATACTCTGTCTGAATGTGACCTGAGTGTCAGCCAAGATTACAATGATTTTGACCTGGCCACTCAATGGCCCTCACAACTGCAGAGACCATCATCTGTTCCTGTCACCCGAGATGCTGAAGAAACAACTGAAGAAGTCCCCCATCCATCTCAGCATGCCACTCAGATATGTTGCACACAATCCTTCATTCGACTCCCTCTGTCCCTTTCCAGATCACATAGTCTGTTCGCCACTGATGTCCTGAGGTCTGTTGAAGAAGCACTGATGATTGATGAGGCATCCCCAAGTGAGGATGAACACTTTGCAGAGTCAAACCTTTGTGTCCCAGCACTGGATACTCAACACTTTCAGGGTACTGTCCCAACTAACAACAATGACAAGCATTCCACCTCCACTGTTGCAACAATGTTTCGACCTGGCCAAGGCCCTGGCCTGGTGCCATGACCAAGTATGTCCTGGTACTATATACTCAACAATATGTACTTAACCCATAGGTACATCTCAGAGCCAAGACCAAACCTTTATGGGTGAGCCTGTCCTCAGAAGGCCCAGTGCTACTCATCACAATAGTTCCAGGCATTCAAGGTACTGACTCAACCTATGATGATGACACCTTCAGTAGTGCAATGAGGTCTTGACATGGTCAAGGTTCTGGCCCAGCATTGCACCTAGGTATGTCCAGAAAGATCCTATACCAGATAGTCCACCATATCTACTTAACCTGCAGGTCCAGCTCAAGTTCAGAGCCAAGATCAAGGTGAGTCTATCCTTAGGACCCCAGTGTCACTCATGAAAATTTGTTCAAGGTGCTCAAAATAATATCATGACCCATGGCAATGACAAGCATCCAGATTCCAGTACTGCAATGAGGTCTCAACATAGCCAGGGTCCTGTCCTGGTATCTCACTGAGGTATGTTCAGATGCAGTAGGATACACATAACTTACAACATGATTTAGGTGAGCTGAAGACATTGTCACTCAATACTGCCAGTGAAACCATGCACCTGGCCTTCCAAGTAATGCATCACCCCTGGCTGTATGTGACAAGCAGCAGGTACAATGTTCATGCAGTGTCAGCCGGAACAGCTCCATTTTGAAAGATAAGGACCAATTTGATGCACCAATTTCAGTGTTTGCTCAGCCTCAGTTGTTACGGAATTCGTCCCCCTGCTCGACATACCCTACATTCTCCTCTCTCCCGACGGAGGACCCTATTTCTCCATTGACGAATTCCTCACCTCACCAGACCGACACCCAAACCCATCCGCATTCGTCCCTGATGCCTCGCGTCTCTGAAACCCGGTCCGTTCCAATATTAGATGCGTCTTCTTGTTTCACCTTTCTCGTCTTGATCCGTTTCGCTCTTCCACCGGCCCTTCGGTCCGCTGGTCTCCATTTCATATCTCGTA